>JADOBS010302261.1:0-13692 GCA_015708375.1 Cydonia oblonga
TTGAGCACCTATGTGTTTGTCTCAGTGTCCAACACTAAATGACTTGAGACCAATCATACTCACGCTTGAGTTAACATAACACATACTAGCCTTAGCGGATTGTCAATGCCCAATTGGCAATCCTATGGCTAGGAATGTTTTAGGAATGAACATAAGAGAAAGGTCTCGTTAATCTAACTTAGATCATTTCTCTCTTAGATCAAATACATTCCTTGGATTCCCTTATTGCTTAAACACATAACACAATGAATAGTTATTAACAATAAGCTTTGCCCTTCATTAAACATATAAGAGTTTAATACAATAAGTATTCCAAAAGCTATTACATCAAATGAGTGGCTTTGTGGGCATACTTCCAACATGAAGCTCGTTGAGAGATTGACCGTACGATTGTACGGAAAATGGAAAAATCAGAGAGAGAATGAGAGAAAGAGGGTCAACTGGTTGGTGTGGGTGTGTGTGTGTGGTCCAGTTTTGGGCTACCCCCAACGAAAAACAAAGAAAATGAAGCCTAAATTCTAATTGGGTCTAAGAACTTAGGAACAACATAGATTGATCCAAAAGCTTAGCCCATTTACACACACAACCACCAAATGCTCAAGGGTAATATAGAAATTTTAACGCTCTCGAGGACAAAATAATATATACGTTTGGGACGGACTGTCACATAGACCGTTTATATCATCATATAATATTGATATTGAGTATTAACGTGGTTACAAAAGAGTACTTAACCGTTTATCCGTTAAATTCACAGTTACGGTTATGAGAATAAACACACAGATTATAGGAATAACCATTTACCCGTGAAATATAAATGGATGATTATTAGTATTAACGCGGTACCCTAGCCGTCAACCCCATAGCCGTCGGCCTCTGGCTATGGCTGGGGGCCGGTGGCAACCTCTCCCCTTCCTTTCCTAGCTCTTCCTCCCTCTCTATCCCTCTTATTCCCCATCACAGCCATACTTCACCCCCACCATACTTAAGTTTCTTCCCAACCCGACCCCTCATTCCAGGCCTCTACCAACCTTCCATCCCCTCATTTGCTTCTCTCCCACCATTTTAGGTGTAGTCCTCCATGGATCTATGCCTCATAACCTGACCCGGGCCATGCCCTTTCAAGATTTTCTTTAATTTGGCGCTTGTATTCTTGGCATGGGTTTTAGATCTGTGCTGTATGTGGGTTGGATCCTGTTCACCAACTCGGTTCCATGGTGGTGTCACCTTCCCCGATGGCTTCGGTGGATGCACTAACTATGCTCTTGGCAGCTGCTCTTGTGGTCTTCGGTGTGTGGAAGCCGACATTCCCACTGATCGGATGTGCCAGATTATGGTTCCTTTCTCGGTTCTTTCCTTTTGTTCACTTCGGGCGAGTTTTATTTAATTTAGTTTATTTTAGTTTTCTTAGTTTAGTCCTAGTTTTCTAGGAAAATTGCTTTCTAAGGTTCCTATGTCTTCTTAGGTTTCACTAGGAGAGAGTCTGCACGATGTTCGTATACCGCGATTGACGTCGAGTTACCTTGATCTTGTGTTCATAGTTCTACGGGCATAGGTAAGTGGCTGTTTGGTCCAACTAATCCATTTTGTTGGAGACATTTTCAGCTGATGGTTCAGGCTAAATTCACAGCATGTGGAAGTCATGGTCGCATGCTTTGTCGCACGGTTGACGCTCACTGCACAGCAATGGTTGAATGCTAACAAGTTTGTGGGCGGAAGATCCCCCTGATTTGCTTAGGGATATTTTGTAATTTGCTTATGTATTGACATTTGAGGATAGGTCATTTCGTCGTGTGGGACACTCTTTTCCCTTCGACCGAGTTGAAAGTTCCAACAAGGTTTTATTGAGGCCCACTATGCACACTATCCACAGTTTGTTCTTAGATTGTACTTGTTCTATGTTGTTTGGAATGAATATCAAATATTGTCTTTCTCTAAAAAAAAATACTCGTAAAGTTCATCGATGCTCATGTCTCTCTCCTCACTGCCCTGTCTCTCATCTCCACCAAAATACTTTCATCGGTTTGTACTGTACTAGTCGACCTAATAAAAAGGATGAACCCTAAACCCTATATTATGTCATAAATAGAGTAATAATGCGGAAAAGGGATCCTCTCCGGATCCTTTCCACCTAATCCTCCTTATCAAACAATCCAGACCCTTGAAATTTGATTCAACAGCTAAAGTTATTACAACTTTTAAAGTGGGCCCGTGTTTTTAGCCGTTTGATCAAATTTTAAGGATCCAGATTGTTTGATGAGGAGGATTAGGTGGAAGGGATCCGGAGAGGATCCCTTTCCGTAATAATGCATACCCTAAATGGTTGATTATTGAACATAATATTAGTGTAGTTATCAGTCACAATTAGATCTTTAAACATTAAATAAAATTATTGCCAAGAACTTGCATATCACAAACCAAATTTGTACAATCAAAAACATCAATCAAAACTTAAAATTTGAAGAAAATAAACTATTTCAAGAATTGTCTGATAAATATGAGCAAAGTGAGATTATATTATCCAAACTCAGCTCTCTAGAGATGAAAATTACTCTCTCTAAATTTCGGCAAAGCATCATGAATATGTAACTGTAATGTCATTTCTTCGATGAATGAAATCTAACCTCATTTAGTAACATGTGCCTAACTTGGACATTTATTTGGTGGTACTTCTTATATTATAGAAAGTAGTTTCAAGTTCGAAACAGTTTTATTCTATTATTATTATTTTTTATTTTTTATTTTTATAGTTATGATATTTGGGCTAGGAGTTGAGTTATTAAATTCGTCATTCGTTGAAATCGAATCTAAAATCTCACACATACAAGTAGACAAAAATACTGTTAAACTGTAGTGCTAGTAACATCTTTGTTCGAATGATGCCAATACTCCTAGATTTTTAGTTTATAGAAGAAAACTTAGTCATTGGATGATTGTTATGTCACTCAAATGCTGCTGGAGTTGGGAAAGGAAAAAAGCAAAACATGTGTCGACATATGAATATAGCGACTTAATGAGCAGTTGACCAAGAGGTGGTTGCTAACACTCCTCTTAGATCAAAATTCAAGAACTAATGCTTTAATTTTCTTTTAATACACACATAAGTGTTAATTTTTTTAAATAAATTAAATTAAATTGCACTTGATGTAACGTCCCACCCTCGAAATATATATATTTCCAAGAAATAATTCCAATGATAAGCCCAAATTAAACTCTTGTTTACATTACTACCAATAATCACGATTCTTTATTTATTTTTCATAATCCCTCACGAAAACTATAACCAAAATTAACTTACCAAAACTTACGATTAAATTTTTATAATTTACCCCCAATTCCTTCTCTTAAATCAAATTCCCAACTAAAGATTAAATCTCGATTATTAAGGCTGCATCTAACTATTGTTAGACTACCTACGTACCCTTTTGTGGGATCAAGCCTTTGGTAGTTCATAATTCCGTTTAAATCTATTCCTATGGCCATTTCCGAAAATATTCTAGAATCGAAAATATTCAATAGTAGCTTTCACAATCAAATCACATCAAATGGTTACCAATTACGGATTTAAAATATCTAAATTTGCATAAAAAGGCAACGTCGGCCCACTAGCCACACGCTGCCAAACGTAGCGGTCTGCCGGACTTGCCGGAAAATTCAACTATTTAAAAAAATTACCAAATTTTAGAGAAATGTAGATCTCAATGAGTGGAGCAACTTTCATACCTGTGACCAAGGCCAATTTGGCCTGGAAAAGCCTCAATTCACCATGAACCTGCCGGAACTCTAGAAAAGGGTATTCCTTGATTCGTCCTCAAATAGAGTTCGACGCTCCAACCAATGATTGGGCATTGGTCCTGCGCTTAAGGGAGGTATTTTAATGGTGAGGATCGATAGGGAGGGTTGTAGAAAATGGTGAATCACCCCCGGGTTACCACCGCACCCTCCAGTGTTTTTTTCCCATGAAAGCAAGGCCAATACTTTTGATTTTTGGTTGAAATTGGAAGGGGGAGGATTGTGGAATATTTTTCTAGGTGGTGAGTGGCTTCAATTCGTCGGAAAATCACCGGAAATGGCGTCGGAGGCCATGGAACCTGCCGGGTTGGGTTGTGGGTCAGAAAAGGGGTCCGGTTCCCTCTTTTTTTTCTCCCTTATTTCCCCTCCTTTCTTCTCTTCTTGATTGGCCAGTCCCATTCCTCATTTCTCTCGTTTCTCTTCTCTCATTCTCATCCCAGCCATCTATCTATCTCTCTCTTTTCTTTTCTTCTCCTTTCATCCCAGCCATACACGTGGCATATCACATGGCTCCATAAAATTTGGAGCCTTCTAAAGAAGGTTAAAATTACAAAAAATATCCCTGACTTTAAACGTTAATAACTTCTTCGTTATAACTCTGTTTCACGAACGGTTTACTCCTACGCGTTCGTGAGATCGAGCTCTATTCAAACATATAAATTGTGACCTCGAAAGGTCTATGGATTTTAGGAAATAAATTTCCAAATTTCAAACTGTTTAAATTTAAAACTAAATTCAAATAAATTAATATATGTCACATCTCGGCCCGGACCCCTACCACATCCCAGGCTCGACTCCACCGTAGCATGATATTGTCCTCATTGGATCCCGACCACGCCCTCACGGTTTTGCTTCTGGGAACTCACATGAGAACTTCCCAGTGGGCCACCCATCTTGGGATTGCACTTGCTCGAACTCACTTAACTTTGGAGTTCCGATGGAACCCGAAGCCAATGAGTTCCCAAAAGGCCTCGTGCTAATTGGAGGTGGGAATGTACGTATAAGGCTTAGAGCATCCACTCCTTTGAGCGATGTGGGATGTTACAATCCACCCCTCTTAGGGGCTCGACGTCATCGTCGGTAAACTTCCGGCCATGGATTGGCTCTGATACCAAATTATTACATCCCGACCCGGGCCCCCACCACATCCAAGGCTCAACTCCACCGTAGCACGATATTGTCCGCTTTGGGCTGCGACCACGCCCTCATAGTTTTGTTTCTAGGAACTCACACGAGAACTTCCCAGTGGGTCACCCATCCTGGGATTGCTCTCACCCCATTCTCGCTTAACTTCGGAGTTCCTAGGGGGTGGATTGTAACATCCCACATCGTCCAGGGGAGTGGATCCTCTAAGCGTTATATGTACATTCCCACCTCCAATTAGCACGAGGCCTTTTGGGAGCTCACTGGCTTCGGGTTCCATTGGAACTCCGAAGTTAAACGAGAATGGCGTGGTCAGGGCCCAAAGCGGACAATATCGTGCTACAGTGGAGTCGAGCCTGGGATGTGGTGGGGGCTTGGGCCAGGATGTGACAATTTGGTATCAGAGCCAATCCCTGGCCGGAAGTGTGCCGACGAGGATGTCGGGCCCTTAGGGGTGGATTGTAACATCCCACATCGCCCAAATGAGTGGATCCTCTAAGCCTTATATGTACATTCCTACCTCCAATTAGCACGAGGCCTTTTGGGAGCTCATTGGCTTCGGGTTCCATCAGAACTCCGAAGTTAAAAGAGAATGGGCCAGAGCATTCCCAAGATGGGTGACCCATTGGAAAGTTGCTCTTGAGTTCCCAGAAACAAAACCGTGAGGGCGTGGTGGGGGCCCAAAGAGGACAATATCGTGCTACGGCGGAGTCGAGCCCAGAATGTGGTAGGGGCCCGGGCCGGGATGTGATAATTTGGTATCAGAGCCAATCCTTGACCAGAAGTGTGCCGACGAGGATGTTTGGCCCCTAAGGGGGTGGATTGTAACATCCCACATCGCCCAAAGGAGTGGATCATCTAAGCCTTATATGTACATTCCCATCTCCAATTAGCACGAGGCCTTTTGGGAGCTCACTGGCTTCGGGTTCCATCAGAACTCCGAAGTTAAACGAGAATGGGCCAGAGCATTCCCAGGATGGGTGACCCACTGGGAAATGGCTCGTGAGTTTCCAGAAACAAAACCGTGAAGGCATGGTTAGGGCCCAAAGAGGACAATATCATGCTACGGCGGAGTCGAGTCTGGGATGTGGTGGGGGCCCGGGCAGGGATGTGACAATTTACCGTAGCACGATATTGTCTTTTGGGCCCCGACCACGCCCTCACGGTTTTGTTTTTGGGAACTCACATGAGCAGAACTTCCCAGTGGGTTACCCATCCTGAGATTGCTCTCACGCGAACTCGCTTAACTTCGGAGTTCCGATAGAACTCGAAGCCAGTGAGTTCCCAAAAGGCCTCGTGCTAATTGGAGATTAGAATGTACGTATAAGGCTTAGAGGATCCACTCCCCTGGGCGTTGTGGGATGATACAATATAAATTCTTGAAAAATAATATAAAATCTCAATAATACAAATACGTAAATTATAATAATTTATGGTAACAAAATTTTAAAATTCCTCAATTAAATTTTCATAACCATAAATCGATTTATTTGCGGTTTTCTCCACATATTCATATATTTAAATTTTCAGGGTATTACATTCACCCCCCATTAAAATAAATCTTGTCCTTGAGATTTCAACCATTGAATTACGAAGAGAAGTTAGACCTATTTTCACCATTCCTTTTATAGTGAATAAAAACATAGTCTCAATCTACGATTTAATCCAAACTCGGAAAAAATAAATAATTCCATGAAGCAATCAACTATACTCAGATTGCCTACCACCCTTATTGGTAGAATAATTATCAGAATTTCTAGCTATACATATTGGCAAAAATAGTGTCAAACATCAAGCCACATTTGCCATTGGCTAAATAATACTAGATTTTAATCCCCCTCTACCACTGACTAGATAAATACCAGCATAATAACCACAATCATTGGTAAACTATGTACCATCACTGGTTATACGCCGTCATTACAACGGTTCTTCCTCCAAATTTCTGACCACACACATAGCCGATACCAACATTAGAAAATTTTTGCCATACTCAATATTGGCAAAAACAAATATCATAAATTCCAGCCATAACTATCTTAGGCCAAATAAATATCAAATTTTCAAGCCATAATCATTTGTGGCTAAGTAAACATCAAAATTTCAAGACAAACCTTTATAATTTGTAAATTAAATATAAAAAATTCCGACCAAAATCATTGAAATTTCCAATCACACTCACTAGGTGATGGATAAAACCAAATCCGCAATACCGTTAACATTCTCTTTCTATGATTTCATTCATATCCACAATTAAACTAAATTACCCATAGTAAATTTAAAAGCCCTTTAAATCTTTCTTTCAATTGTTTCTCTTTTAAATTGCTTCAAAGTGTAGCCATATATCGAATAAATTAGTGACCCACACTTCCAGAGCACTATTCACATTCCATCAACCAAATGAGAGAAATTTATATATCACGACTCTAACGGTCAACGAAATCAAACCTTATTAATCATATAGCCATGAGAACATGTGCGTTTCATCAGTTCTGTTCATGATATCAAATCCAACAATGACAATTCATGACTATGGGAACCAAACCAATCAAATTTGTAATTACAAACTTTGTCCATCAATTTTTTTCATAAAAAAAAAAAAACACAACTGGAAAATCGTTTATATTAAACGAACTCAAAGTCTCTTTCCATAATTTTATTCATGTCCTCCAATGATCAATGAAGAAATCTTCATGGTCTTACCACCATTCCATTTCTAATGGGCAAATCATAATTTCAATTTATGATTGCATTCCAGTTCAATAAATCACCATGACTTTCATAAATAATAAAATTTCCAACCATCATTATCATTGGCCATACAAATATAAAGAATTTCTAAACATAATCATCATTGACCAAACAAATATTTTTCCCACAACTTTCTTTTCATCCAAACCAGTAATTAGCAGTCTGGAGGAATCGTAATATACCTGGCCAATATACATATCACACGTATTTATCACTTTGATAACTCCTTCTCGCAGCCTACACATGGAGCTTTTCCCTAAGAAACATTAGGTCTTTGTGCCCATTCAATCATTCCTTCACATTTCACGAGTCATTTTGCCCAATTCATCATCCATGGAACCACTTTGCCCAATCACACATCCTCCCATTCCACGGGCTATCATGCCCAAATCGACATCCATAAGCCTTTTTTCGCCCATTTCAACATCCAGGGGTCTTTTTCGGCCCAATTCAACATCCACGAGTCTTTTTCCGCCCAATTCAACATTTCTCAAATTGCACAGGTATATTACGACTTTTCCATCTACTTGTCACAATTTCACAATCATTCAAATTTCCATAATGCATAACATAAGTTCAACCCCAATTTAAGGTTAATCCGAAACTTTAATCAAGCACTCATCATTCAAGCTAATACATGAAATATGACATTTTAAAATACTCCCATTCAATTCAATTCATTTCATGATGATTTACAACATACATTTTCCACAAAAATTGACACACCCCGACCTGGAAAGTCCACTTGGACTCCAAATCGAGTTGTGTTGGCCAATACCTGAAGGGTGACAAAGCCATAAAGTGTAGTGTAGTGGAAAAAGAATGTGCATAAATTTAAACCTAAAAGTGCCTAAACAAAAGAGTGTGCGGGTGAGCGGGATTGCACCCATTTCACATGTAATGGTAGAGCATAAGAACAGTACAGCAATTAGGGTGAGGTTTATACCACTAAAGATAACCATCTACTGAGATCTTGCCAGAGTCCTCGTTTACATGCAAGCACAGCTACTAAACCTGGAGGGGTGAAAAATAAAGTTGAGCGGGTCAGTAAAACAACGTTTTGTAAAAACCTTTACTTCCAAAGATAGTAACCCCCTCGTTGTAAAACAAGTATAGTTTCCAAAATATCATACTAGTATAAGTATGAAAACATATGCATGCCAAGTGTAAGTCTAGGAGTATATATAACACAGCAGAAAAGCTCAACACCAATAAGGATAAGATCAAGTGTTGTAAAGTATAATAACATGTTAGTCGGAGTCACCTAGCGTGACCTGTACGACTGAGCCTATCGCTCATCAATCTATGCTAACACACGAGTCGAAGCTGCCTAGTGTAGTTTGTATAATAGGCTAGGTGTAATAAATAATGTTTTAGTGCTACGATCACATGAAGCTATGCGCTAGGTGCAGGTCACCTACGAGTCAGAACTTCCTAATGCAGTCTATACGACAGACTAGCACCTACTTGGATCCAAGGCGAGCATGCGGTGCCGGGAGGTGAACATACACGTGAAGGCTAGCCTGGCCTCGCCTGAGCACTCACTAGGGGTATAGCAATGATGAGCAAACTATATGAACACATGCCAATAATATCTCAACCGTTACAAACAATCATAACCTTACCTGAACTTACCTGCGCGTCTCGCGATCACCTTAGCATTTCAATACATTCATCACATTCACATGCAGGTAAAGTGTATATAGGTATGCCATGATGATAAATAAAATTTCTACTTTAATAAAGCATTTGTAAAATATAGGTATCATGGCATAACATGCATAATTCATTTTAAACATTTATGGAAACTATAATTATATATAGGTACAAAACAAACTGCCCATTCACCTGGAGTCCGCGCTACAATTTTCGAGCACGAATATCAAGGCGTCACGAACAAACGTCGCCTAGAACAAATATCAAATCACAACTCAGGATTCTTATCGATAGAACATGCAACTGACATAAAACATATCCCCAAGAACATTCTAGAATGATTTGAAACCCATTGACCAAAAGTCAATCGTCGGTCAATGGTCGACGGTCGGGTGCACAACCCTACGTAACTCGATCCAGAAGATCCGCACCTCAGATCTTTGATCCGTCAACTCCTAATATTCTTAAATATTATGTACTATAATGTACTAAGGTTTGGTGATGATCCAACAACCGGATTGTCAATTCATGCAAGGACCCCGTGGCGGCCAACTAGGTGGTCAACTACGAAACTACATTAAAACATCATAATTTCACTAAATAGATGTCAAATATAGAATCAGGGCTTCAAAATTAGCCTAGGAAGGTAAGGTGGGGTCTTGGCCCACGCGCTGTCACCACGCACCGCCGCATGTGGAAGTCGGCCGCCACGACTAACCGGAAAATTCCATTATTTCTAAATATTCTCAAATTTTATAAGAATGAATATCTCAATGAGTAGAGCAAGTTTCATACCTGTGGTCAAGTCCAATTTGGCTGGAAAAAGTTTCAAATCGCCAAGAACCCGCAGGAAACCCTAGAATGGGTGTGCTTTGATTCTCCTTCCTCGATGCTCTGACGCCCCTACCACTGGTTGCGTCTTGTTCCTAGGTCCAAGAGGAGTTGATTGAGGGTGGTGGTGGGTGGTGAAACTCGCTGGAATGGTGAAATCGCTATGGAACACCTCCGATCACCCGCACAGTTTTACACAGTTTTTGCGCTTAAAAAATTCCCAAATTTGGGTGGAGATGGTAGAGGAGAGGTTATGGAAGAGGTTATAGGTGTTGGATGGTGGTCAATCGACCAAAAAAAATGGTGCAGTGGCGGGAATTAGAGCCGGGTTGGTGTGCGGGGGTCTCGGCCCGACGGGAAAGCTTGAAGCTTTTTTTCTTTTCTCTTCTCCCTTACTTTTGATTGGTCCTTCTTCCTTTAATTTGATTGGTTACAATTCCCACATGGTGGGAGTTTAATTAGTTTATAAATTAAATTTGAGTAATCAATTTCAAATGTCCGTAACTATACCGTTATAATTCGGACTCGCAAACGGTTTTAGCCTATGCGTTCGTACCTTCAAGTACTACGCAAATACGCCAAAAGAATAAGTCATACATTTCTCTAGATGATGGTCAATGAAAATCAAAGTCCTTGCCTCTAGGATAGTTTCATAAATTCACGCTTTTAAAATTAATAAAAACGTAAAATTAGGGATGGGTTGTCACAATCTACCACCCTTAAGAAAATTTCGTCCCCGAAATTTAAAATCATCTCTTACACAAAACTCAAAGATAGGCAAAATAAAATATATGTACGTGATGAAGAAATCAAGTCAGAGTGGTAGTACAAAAAGGAAAATTGCCGCTCCGTTGTGATTCGGAGTGCACTAATTCCTTTTCATGCTTCCAACTCATACTTTCCTTCTTCTTCAGTACAATACTAAAGTGTAATAGTTTTCACAAACAAAACGTCGAAAATATTTATATGTACTAACATCTCGTCGAAAATATAATTTTCTTCTTCTGCCTAATCGAGTACGCAGACACACATACACTCTTCCCTTTCTATCTCTCTCCTTCTTGACTCTTCTCTCTCCGTACACCCGAGACACCCCACACACAACCATCATCAAACTCACACGGATCGAACTTTTGGAAACCGCCACCATTCTCTTCTCGACTTCACGATTACCACTATACCCTTAGTTTTCCGTTTTGGTGAGTTTTAGCTCGGAAACCAGAAGCTCTGACGATGAGCTAGTTTGCTCCGGCACGATCACATATGATTAACAAGGTTTTAAGGCTCGGGATGTTCTCTATGCAACTTCTCTAGCACTTTAGAGTAGATTTGGAGTGGAGTGGACGTCGAAATAGGTGAGTTCGAAGAGTTACAGAGTTGGCAGGATTTTCCAAGGAATTTTCTGATCGTTTTTTGTTGGATTTTAGACTTCTAATAGAAATCGACCAGTGCAGATGGCGACCAGCGGTGGTGGACGGCGGAGACCGATGAGTGATCGGCGAAGAAGAAGGTGAGATGTACCCTGAGGATAAGCGTGGACAAGCGAAGCTAGGGGGTTACGATCCTGCTACTTATCAGTGAGTGGGCATTTGTTTTATATATATATATATATATATATAGTTTCCAGAAACGTTTTTTTTTTAATATGGAATTATGCTTTGCTTGCCATGTTGTAAATAAGTTACATTTTAAATATTGCATTGTTACATTTGTGAATTGTATTGTGTGATGTTGATGAGACTCAGGTAAGCTTCAGGTGAGTATTATGTGATTGAATGGGTTGTAATTGCATTGGTATGCATACATTTATTTAGAGCTCATTAGGGCAGCACCTCGGTACTAGTGCTCCCGTCAAAGTTAGGGCCAGCTTTCACGTGATTGTTCACCTCCCGCACCGTATACTCACCTTGGATCCAAGTTTCGTGACAGCCTGTCGTACATGCGACAATATGTGGTTCTGACTCGTAGGTGACCGGGGCCCAAAGCGGAGTCGAGACAGAGATGTGACAGAATGGTATCAGAGCCATTCTACCGTTTGGTACGGATGTGCCGGTGAGGACGCCGGGTTCTCCTTAAGTGGGGTGGATTGTAAGATTCCACATCGACCAACGGAGAGGAGGTGATATGTCTTATATGTACATGCTCCCTTCCTTATAACACAAGGCATTTTGGGAGCTTATTGACTTTGGATTCCATCGAAACTCCAAAGTTAAGAGAGTTCAGGCAAGAACAATCCTAAGATGGGTGACCCACTGGAAAGTTCTCGTGTGAGTTCCCAGAAACAAAACCATGAGGGCGTGGCTAGGGCCCAAAGCGGACAATATCGTGCTACGGTGGAGTCGAGACTGGGATGTGACAAAATGGTATCAGAGCCACTCTGTCGTTCGGTACGGATGTGCCAGTGAGGACGTCGGGTTCCCTTTAAGTGGGGTGGATTGTAAGATCCCACATTGACCAATGGAGATGGAGTGATGTGCCTTGTATGTACATGCTCCCATCTCTATAACACGAGCCCTTTTGGGAGCTCACTGTCTTCAGATTTCATCGGAACTCCGAAGTTAAGCAAGTTCATGCGAGAGCAATCTCAGGATGGGTGACCCACTGGGAAGTCCTCGTGTGAGTTCCCAGAAACAAAACTGTGAGGGCATGGCTGAGGCCCAAAGCGGACAATATCGTGCTACGGCGGAGTTGAGACTGGGTTGTGAAAAAAATTCCTCGTTATTCATAGAACTTATGAAATAATGCAATATCAATGCAATTCATAATTCACATCCACAAACTCAATAATATCTCAAAATGTAAAGTAGGATCATTTGCTCTAATACCATTTGTAATGCCCCGCCCCCGAAATATATATATTTCCGAGAAATAATTTTGATGATAGGCCCAAATTAAACTCTTGTTTACATTACTACCAATAATCACGATTGTTTATTTAATTTTCATAATCCCTCACAAAAACTATAACCAAAATTAACTTACCAAAACTTACAATTAAATTTTTATAACTTATCACCAAATCCTTCTCTTAAATCAAATTCCCAACTAAAATTAAATCTCGATTACTCAAGCTGCATCTAACTCTTGTTAGATTGCCTGCGTATCCTTTTGCAGGATCAAGCCTTTCGTAGTTCATAATTCCCTTTAAATCCATTCATATAGCCATTTCTGAAAATATTCTAGAATCAGAAATATTCAACTTTAGCTTTCACAATCGAATCACATCAAATCGTTACCAATTACAGATTTAAAATATCTAAATTTGCATAAAAAGGCAGCATCGGCCCATTGACCACGCGTCGCCGCGCGTGGCGGTTGGCCGCCCCGACTTGCCGGAAAATTCAACTATTTTCAAAAATTACCAAATTTTACACCTGTGACCAAGGCCAATTTGGCCTCGAAAAGTCTCAATTCACCATGAACTCGCCGGAACCCTAGAAAAGGGTGTTCCTTGATTCGTCCTCAAATCGACTCTAACGCTCCAACCAATGATTGGTCATTGTTCCTGAGCTTAAGGGA
>JADOBS010302262.1:0-13693 GCA_015708375.1 Cydonia oblonga
TCGCCAGTTTCCTTGTTGTATTGTCTCAAGATCTTTTCTCATGAATGAAATACTTTCGTTGCCATAGAAAATAGCTTACAGCAGTAAGACACAAAATGGTGGACAAGAAGCCACAAAGCATGCACAACAAGAGTTGACTACTGATCCTTTAGTTTAGGTGAAGCAAATCACAAATCATCAATCTTACATTCCAAGCACGCGGAAAAATGACCTCCTCCCTCCTCATCACCTCATCAAGCAAATTCCAACACAATATAACACAACAGACGCAACCTGTCATCGATCCATAGGAATTTCCAAGTGCCCACTTTGTTTCTTTCTTTTTCTATAAAACCCGCAAAATACATTATTCACCACAAACTGAGCCAAATTTTGCTCAAGTTGCCTTAATTCTTTCGTAAAAAAATATTAACAGAAACAAAAAATAATAATAATACTATCAAGTGGCATAATCCTGGTCGTTACAGACAATCAACAATTCAACGTATTCTCCTTAAACCTATCTCGGTGTAATTTTTAGATGAATCACGAAACTTGATCCATGTGACGATTATATAGCATATACCTTGTGCTAGTTAACAAAAAAATTGCAAACACCCCAATCCAACCCAACCACTATTTCACCTTTCCATTCATTTCATTTCTTAATTCACATAGTATAAAAGACACATAATTATTTAGTCTAGTTAAATTTAGTCAAACATTTGATGCAGTTTTTCTAAAAAAAGAGCACGAATATGAATGATAAACTGAAACAGTCAAACATAACAAAATTAAATATCAAGCATATCTCAAAAAGCCCAAACTCGATTTCAATTTTATTTAATAGTAATTATTGGGATAATAATGTGCATCCGTGTACTAAAAACTCATGAAAGCTAAACCCTGTTAAACATTGAAATACTAATTACTGCTAAGGTAAAAGTAGCCTCAGTGAATTACTGCAGAGGTAAAAGAAGCCTCAGTGAATTACTGCAGAGGTAAAAGAAGCCATGCGAACGTAATTTCCCTCTGTTCTTCTCCTTCTCCTCCTTTCATCTTCTTCCTCTTGCCTTTTCTCTTCCTTCTGAGTCTGCTTCATATCTTCAATGAACTTCTGTATTTTCCGGTTGAACTCCTCGTTGTCCAGCACCTCCTCGGGCCCCGACCGCCTCGCCACCTCTTCCTCACCGGAACTCTTATTTTTCCGGTAAATCTCCGTCTCCGATCGTCGCAAAACTCTTGTAGTACTACTTATCTTCTTCTTCCCAAAACCCTCCGATTGTGTTCTCATGTACCGCTTCTCCTTCTCCACCAATGACACGTCAGCACTCTCCGTAGAAATTGCAAGAACCGGAGGGACGTAATGAGTTTCCGTTTCTGTAACCGTTTCGCGGCCGTTAACCGGCGGAAATGGCACCACTGCATTCTTAGACTCCTCATCTGCCTTCGACTCTGTTTCTAGAAAAGAAGGCTTCTTCTCTGTTTCTGAACACACATCGCCGTTATCTTCGTCGTTAACCACGACGCTCCGGCAATACACTCTGTTGACGGTGAACTCCTCGTAGATATCCGGTGATCGGGCGGATTCTTCGTCATGTTGGCGGGCCATAGCGTAGATGGCGGCGAGGAGCGCCATGACGAGCGTGAAAACGTACAACTGGTTGTCAAAGACTGCGTGGACTTGGCTGGAAATGACGCTGGAGAGTTTGGATGCGGACGGAAGAGAGCGGGAGAGAGCAAAGATGAGAGGAGAGACGGCGGCGCACACCGTCAGAACGGACTTGAAGTTCTGGTGGCAGCGGTACTTACGCATGGCAATGGCTTTCTCCGCCGCCACGTAATCGAACGCCGCTTTGAAATTGTAAGTATCCATATTTTGGAGATAGATAAAAAAAATGAAATGATCAAGGGAATTGTGCGTTGTGCGTTTTGTGTGAAATCTCGGCGGAGGAGACCGCGGAGGCGATGAGAGTTAAGAGCATAAAGAGGGTGTTTTTATAGGGGGTTTGGGTGGCTGAAAAGATAACTTAGCCAAGGAATTACGGACTCAGAAAATGCAAGATTTTCCGGGAAATATTAGTGAGACAGAGAAAGCATGAGAGAATCTTGTGACTCCGTTTTTCTTCTTCAATTGGGCTTTGTAGAAATGTTTGAAAGGGAAACTTTAAAGTTAGAGTATGAGAGACTGATCTGTTGCCCATTTTATAGAGCTCGGAATATCCATATTCTCAGCTTATAATTTCCTTAGTTATTATTATTGTTTTTTGAATAAACGATATTATTAACGTTAAAAATTGTGGGAAAGTAGGCTGCTAACAATAATATAGTTCAAATTTGTTTTTAGCAAGAATCAAACATAAACCACTTACTTATAGGTGAGAAAGAAATACCCCTAGATCGAAGTATTAAATGACAAATTTTTTAATTTTTTTAATTCTTCTTTTTATATGTGTTTTTGTTTTTCACATGGTATTTGCTTGCCCATTTTCTATGGATGGGTAAGTAGACTCCAATGCAGTAGAGCTGTGAGCCAACCACGACTGGACCCCGCAGATGACACATGGGCCATGGTCCAGTTGGTGATACCAACAGGTGCCGACGTGGCGTTTCTTTGTTTAAATAATTTCAGTCGGATTTTTGTTTGTTAAGCAAATAATTATGTGACATTCATGGATTCTTCCCTTCCGAGTTCCGATAATATAATGTAACATTGTAGCCTAATAATTGGTATTAATTTCCGTCCAATGATGAGATGCATGCTTAGAAATAAAATAAAACTAATGAAATAGGTTTAAAAACTTTGAGTTTTAACGATAAGGATAAAATAAAGGGTAAAATGAATACTACTATGATTAACTTTTCAATATAAAATTATGATTTTTGTCAAAATATACAGTATCATGAGTTTTTCGTTAAAATTCTCTATCAATAATTGTGATGATCAAGCTTTAGCTGAAGATGTAAAATTTTAGAATGGGACATTGAAAGGGACTCTTGGACCGACTGGAATCAACATTGAGGCACCTCCTCCTCTTGTTGTTTTCCTTTTTTTGTTTGTATGTTTTTATTTATTTATTTATAAACAATAAAAATAATTGCATTAAATTCATTCAAAAGAAATTTGAACCTAAGTGCCGAATATAAAACACATTGTTTAAAAAAACTTAATTAGCTAAATCTATATGCATTTTACCCTCTATTAAAAAAAAGGTTTAGGTCTTTTTAAAAAAAAAAAAAACAAATAATACTATCTACACTAAGGAAGAGAATGTGGACTTAACCTCATGATAAGTTAGCAATAATGTGATTCAAATTCGTCTTTGACAATAATCGAACCTAAAAACATCTCACTTACAAGTAAAGAGGAATACCACTGGAATGTAATACTAAGTGGCATGTCTAGATCCTTTTTGAATAGTTAAATTTATTTGTCCTTTTTAATACTTGAAGTTTAATTGAAGTTATTATTGAGAAAATCTTTAAAATGCTAATATGTTAATTACTTAGCTCGGAAATTAGAGAATGCTAGGTAGACCATATTTTATAAATCATATCTAAATCATTTATCTACTAGATGTAAAATTTAAAATTCAAGTAGGTTTCCACCTCTATTAAAAAGATGATTTAGTTGTGGTTTATAAAATGCGATCTCCTTAACAATTTCCTTTCTACATCTTTCAATCTCATGTTGCTTTACATTAGAAATTGGAAAAATAGCGTAATTTTACAAACTACTCACAAAAAATAGCGTAACATTTTCCAAGACATCGTTTTTGGGGAAATTTGGAAAAATAGCGTAATTTTAGATCATGGATAGAATTTTAACCAACCATTATAATTTCTTATTATTCTAACAAAAAATTAACATGAAAATACTACAATGCTCTTTCTTAACAAAAATAATTACAAAACTAGATGTTTGAGGGGTTCTGGGTTCTCAGTGAAGACAACGTTCTCGATGTTTGAAGGTGTGGGGAGGACTCTCAAAGATAACTACTTGCGTAATACGATTTGGAGATAAGTAGGTTTCTTAAATGATATTTTACGTAATACCTCATGTTTTCTGGGTGATTTTCTGTTCTACTTTGATTGATCGTGGACTTGTTAAGACAGCCGGAGTGGAGCTAAAAATGACAGGACATACAACTTGTAAATTTTTCTTTGATTTATTATCTTCTTTGAAATCATTCTACTTTGATTTATCATCTTTGAAATCATTCTACATTCCACAAATTGAAAATTTTTCTTCGTTGAATACCCACAAAATTATTCAAACTACTCACAAAAAAGGAAAATAAAGATCAAAAAGAAAGGACATACAACTACTCAAACTGTTCAACAATACGTGAAAACAATAATGGAGTTTGAGGCAAGGGAAAGGATCTCCTCCTGGATTCTTTCCTCTTAATCCACCAAGTTCTGGGATCCTAATCATTGAAATTTAATCTAACAGCTAAAGTTATTATAAATTTTAAAGTGGACCCCTATGTGTAGTCGTTAAATCAAATTTCAACGATCCGGATTTCCAAACTTAATAAATTAGGAAGAAATAATTCGGAGATGATCTCTTTCCTAAGGTAAGTATCCAAAATGTGAAGCAGTAGGCAAGGATTAACGTTTTGCAATCCAAAACCGGCCACGTCGACCATTAAGTTGATGAACTTGACCACAATTACACCAATCTCAAAGAAACAAACCAAGTCAGTTGTCTCTCATGCGTGGCACTTTTTAGTGTGTGTGTGTGTATATATATGTGTATATGTATATGTGTATATGTGTATATGTATATGTGTATATGTGTATGTGTATATATGTATACAAGCCTCTTTATGCAAATGGATCCTTATTTTTTGAAAAAAAAATGCGGATTAGGTGTGGGGTTCACTCCACATCGAATTTCAACGATCTGAACCGTCTATTTTGTTAGTCTTGATTCATAAATCATCATTGCAAAAATTCAATTCAATCCGAAACCATTTGCCTATTTAATTTTCAAGATCAAATTTCATTGTTTATTATATAACAAAGTATTCGTTCATTTCTTTGAATCCAGTTAGATATCTTCAATATTTCCAATTTGGCTAATATTTTGCAAGGATGATCTATAAGGTACAACTTGAAAAATAGACGGTTTGGATCGTTAAAGTTCGATGTGGTGTGGACCCCACAACTAATCCTCATTTTTATAAACAAATGGGAATCCCTTCCCTTAAAGGCTTCCAATATGTACAGGCCCTTTATGCAAAGGGATCCCCATTTTTTGAAAAAAAATGAGAATTAGTTATGGAGTCCACTCCACATCGAATTTCAACTATATGGATATACACACACACTTTTCAATGCCTAAAATTTGAAGCAGTGATGATCCTAATGAAGAAAACATACAAAACTGGTTCATATTCTTATTAATTATACGTGCTTTCGTAATTTGGTAAGTTTCAACCATATTTTTCCTAGCAATGTTTGGCTGCTGAAAGAATAGCAGCAATTCTTGCTAAAATAAACAAGTTCCTAACCACAAATCAACATGTAGACAAATAATTAAATAATTTAAAACTTGAATCAACATTACTCTAAACAAATGGACACCTACGTGTTCATTTTCAACTAATATTTGTATTTTCAACAGAACTTGCTATTCGACTTTCAACATCCAAGCATTACTCTATTTTTTCTAACCATAATAATAATGTGGCAGCTGAACTGGTTCATGAGAACTTGGTTGAAGTTGTGCGCTTTTCATCAAATGCCACGGGACACAACATCAACTTGCATGCCTAACAAGATGGTTTTCTCTCTTTTTATGAAACTTTTCGTGATTATATATTTTGCCCCATGAACTTTCTCCAAAAAGACCTAAATGAATTAAAAAGGCACTCACCCACCCAGTTAATTTCCTCGCAATGGCTTCGGATGTAAATTTGTAATTGACCCCAAGTGAATCACGGTAAAGAGATCTGAAGGCTTTGATGAATCCTCTTGCACTGGTTTGATCAAATTCTATAAGACTCGATGGCTTTAACGGCCCAACAAATAACCAGGTTCGGAAAGATGCTCCTATCTTTATACACTCGCCTTACTTCTAAGAACAAATTGAACGGTGTAGAGTTGCTTGATGTTCGGCAGTAAATTATTGTGCATTTTAACATTTAGGCCCTCTATATCACTGCACCAAAATTGCTCTTTTATGGCTCACTTTGTGCGTCATAAATAGAATTTACGATATAAAAAAAATGTTGTAAATACGTACAAGACATTTACGGCCTAAATATGTATGTCGTGAATGAATTATATGCACGACATAAATGTATTACATGAACATCATGACAGAGGTTTCTACAAAATTTACAGTATGCAAAGCCGGCCATGAACACTAATCTTTTTAAAGGCTCTTGTTGTAAAAAGTTACATTGAATAAGTTTACATAATATCCTCAATTAATAAACTAAATGTTCAAGATATAAAAGAAACGACTCGGTAATTAACTATTAATCATATTGACACGTGTTATTAAAAGTGATACTATTATGTTGTATTTATTACTTAAATTTCTAGGCAACATTATAAATTTATAGGCAACTCTATAATTTAGTTTAAATTTTTTTGTCTATATATATATATATATATATATATTTTTTTTTTTATAGAAAAAGTACGATATCCATTGAACGATAATAATACGTACACGAGTACTAAGAATATTGTGTATAACTGGACCTTAATAAAAACCTTATCAAGACTTTCAACTCGATCAAATGAAAAAGAATGTCCCGCACGAGCAACCTAAAGGGTAGCTGTCCTCGCTACAATACATCAATAAACAAAGAAGTCAATAAGAATTATCAACTATAAGAGTATCAGACAATAACACTGGCAGATCCCCTGTCCATTGCATCTCTACGTCCAATTCCCGATCGAGCCAGCCTGTGTGCTGTTGAATTTGCTTCCCCTTCGAACATGATTGAATTTGACTTGGTCAAGCTCCAACAAATAAGTACGAAGGCCATTGATGATGGGGCCCAACACTGATGTGTCCTCTCCGCTATTCCTCATTGCAGCCAAGGTGAGAATAGAATCCCCTTCAAACACAATGCCACTGTAGCTTGGACAGACGTCGAGCACAAAGAGAATGGCCCTACGAGCTGCAACCATTTCAGCTTGCAGAGGTGAGAAATATTAGGGGTGGACCAAGGGACTTGATCATCAAACTTTGAAGATTTACATCCTTAAATTATGCAATATAGATATATCCTTGTCAAATCCGTGTATTATTTCCTTTGTTAATAAAGATTACACTGGATACCGATCGTAATTAACGGAACATAAACATTAATACACTGGGACTATACCAAATAGCAGTATTATTCTGTGGTAAATTCATATTGGCTGTAGTACTTACGAACACTTGCTGCCATGCATATAATGCTAACCCTAGTACAGTACATGTATGTACTAACTAGCATGAAGCAGCACCAGCAAACGGATTTTTCGCAGCAATATGAATCTCTCAAACTTGTCGTCGCTGACTACCACTTTATCTATGTCCAATGGTTTTAGTGGCGGGACCGGCACCCAACCTTCAATATCCGTTTCAGATTCGTCGTCGTTAACGATAGGAAATAATTCATCTGTTGCTGCTGCAATATTCTGAGCCGTCGAAATCCTTCTCGTGTTTGATATCCCAAAACTTTGACGCCTCCGCCTCCTCTGTTTTCAGATACTCATCTTCAGACTTTTTCTCCGCCTTCGTCTCGGCTTCCGGATATATACTCATCTTCAAACGAGTCTTCCTCCATCGGATCATCTCTCTTACTGGATACTCATCCTTGGATGGCTTCTCCTCCGTCGTTGTCTCTCTTTTCGGATACTCATAATCGGACTCCTTCTTCTCCTCCTCCGCCATTGCCTCGGTTTCCCGATGCACAGCTCTGTTCTCTAAGGCACTCGGGTGTACGACACTCGGACTCGGGTAATAGCAATATACCCTGTTGACGGCGAACACTAGAGAGATATTCGGCCATCGGGTGACTCCGACGGAGTTGTCGTTCCCTTGGGCAAACAAAGCGAGGAGGTGCATGGCGACAAGGAGCAACATGACAATCGAGGAAACGTACAAGCGGTTGCGGAAGACGGCTTGGAGTTCGAGTGAAATATCTCCCCGTAATATTTTGGTGGCCACCGGAGCCAACGCAGAGGAGAGCGCGGTACTTCTACAGGGCAATGGTTTTCTTTTTCCCACGGCTCATGATAATACTCACCGCTCTATTTGTCATTGTTGCATAAATTTCAAAATTTAAACTTATTTAATAGTAATAAGTAGGAGATTGTGACGGATAAAAGAGTTGCCAATTTTTATAAAGTTTAGCATATTTATTCATGTTTCCTATTTGAAAAAAGAAATGAAAACTAATGGAAAAATGTTTGAAAATTTTAAGTTTTAACAATAAGGACAAAATAAAGGATAAAGTGAATAATACCAGGATTGACTTTTTAGTGTAAAAATATGGTTTTTCGTTAAAGTGAACAGTATCGAATTTTTTTTTTGTTAAAATCCTCTTTGAAAAATCGTCAAATCTTTTTTAATTTCTGCCTTTTTCGATATCGAAAGGGAAGCTAGGTACGTATGTATGTCAAAACGAGAAGTTATTGGGTTTGATGATGTTACGTTTGTTCTTGTTAGAATGTCACATCATGTTACAAATCTTTGTTAAACATGGACTAGGAACACTAGTGGTGATTTTACCGTCATCCTCAGAAAAAAATGGACGTCTTTCCTCACTTATAAGTTATAAGTATATTAGTACGTGCCTTCTTTCTTATTTTGTGTACACTATACGTACTAGTATGTTTACTACTCTTGTGCATGGGAGAAACTTACCATGAAAGTGTGTAACCGATCCAATGTTGTAATAAACCAAGATTATCACAAAATATTATGTATTTTCATTGTTCACATAATATGGCGTGATAAGTCCTACAAATCGGTTGCATGTAAGTTATTTTCTTGTTTGTACGCTAAGAGTGCACCTCCTTATTCACGTTCAACGTTTAACATATTTTTTCCGTATTAATATCATGTATAATTGGACTAGGTCCGTAATTCATCTCTTGAATTGCCATATTCCCCTGCTATTGGTGTAATTATCTAACTTATGCTTTCACCAAACTCTAGCTAGAATATCGTGATAGTTCACTTCTCAGTTGGTAGAGGACATTGTTGAAGTAGTGCGCTTTTAATCAAATGTCACGGCACGCAACGCGCAAAGACAAATGGTCACTCTTTTCATGAAATTTTCTGTGATCAAATATTGACACTAGATATTTCACAAAAAGGTAGAAGATCGATTACCATTGAATGATACTGAAAATGGATGGTTGAGATTGAAAGTAAAAGATTTAAACGATTTTGAAAATTAAATCTCACAGTTAAACTTAAAACGCTCATAGAAACAAACTCTAACCAGAAGTCAAACCCTCATGGTTAGAGGACATAAAGTCAAACCCTAACTAGAAGTATGAAACTATAGAACAAAAATCAGTTCAGACAACTCCTAAGAGAAACGAAAATTTGGAAGCCCCGAAATGTTATGAGCAAAAGCAGCAACTGCACACGATAGACAAGAATCCCACCAATGAACACCAACGTGATTAATGCCATAGTTTGCCAAACAATCTGCCGCGATAAATGTGAGAAAACCGAACATGCATGGAAGAGAAAATGGTACAACAATTTGCCCAATCAACCGATAAATGCCAAGGTCCCTGAGAATGTCTATTAGAAAGAAAATACAATGCCAAACAAGAATCACACTCAATCCAGAAAAAATGTCAACCCCTCTCCAAAACTATATACTTGAATAATAGCTTTAAGTTCCGCCTCCAAGGCAATAGCAATACCAATAGATCCTACAAAGCATCCAAGACAATGACAAACAAGATTTTAACTCGACCAGATGCAGCCGAATTCGTAACGCAATCCTCTGCCCATGTTTATCATATCCAAGATGGAACTCAAAGACATGCTCAAGCTGACATAATCTACATTATTCAACCTCAAAATAACATCAACCTGTCGAAATAAATGAACATTGCCAAAACAATGGCAAACAAGATTTGAATTCAACCAGATGCAGCCGAATCGCTACGCAATCCTCTGTCCATGTTTATCACATCGAAGATGGACTTCAAAGACATGCTCAAGCTGATCTAATCTACATTATTTAGCCTATAAATAACACCAAATCAGAGTAGCTGCAATTCAAACCACATCTTTCACTTCCAGAACAAGATAGTCAAAAATGGCTAAGCTACTCAGTCGTTTATCGATTCCTCTAATTGTCTTCGTCTTTTTTCTTATCCTTCTCGCATCCACTGGTATGCCGATTCATCCAATTCCAAATTCACATACACATAGTTATTCATTTCTTTCGTAAAGCTCGTGCTTGTTTGTGTGAGTGCGTGTGTTATGCGATTTGTGCTCAAATTCTACGTATGATAAAATTTTGTGTGTGACTTGTGAGATGTAGAGATGGCAATGGTGGAAGCAAGAATCTGCCAAAGGCGTAGCAAAACATGGTCAGGGTTTTGCGCAAACACCGGAAACTGCAACCGTCAATGCACAAACTGGGAGCTTTGCACGGAGCTTGTCACGCTCAATTCCCAGGAGTTGCTTGCTTCTGCTACTTCAGATGTTGATTCATGATCAACGAACAGCAGCAGGCAGCAGAACGAATTGGGTTCACAATCTTCGAATGAATACGATAAACAGAGGGTCATCAAAACAACCGTGCAATCAGACGAGAAAACTAATCAAGGGTCCTAACTTGTAACTTCACTTCTCAAAACCTGCAGTCAAGTTTATTAGACAAAAAATCAAGAAACGTATACATATGGATCGCATGTCAACAAATGCAAGTTTGAAGTACCAGCAGTATGAAGAACATCGACAACATATTTGCATCACAAAACTGTGCAGTTAACCGCACCGGAGCACATCACTTGCTCGTTTTGGCTTCAATTTTTTCCCTAACAACGTGATACTTTAAACTACGAAGTGCAATTCAAACTCGGTGTGCAAGGCTGCGGGCACACTGCCCCGACCAACCGGCTTAACGCACAATTTGATGACTAATTTTCTCAACATTACACAGCTCCACAATGTAAAAATGTAAATTAAATTAGCAAAAAAAGACAGATATTAACATAATAAACACATAATATGCATTGAATTCAACTCATTTTTCATAAATCACATGTTTCCAAGCTTCAATTTTTTTGCTTTACCTAAAATCTTACATGGAATAAGAAAACCATTGTTCTACTTCTTCTTGCCGCCTTTGCCGGCGGCGGCTTTGCGGCGGGAGGGCAGAACAATCTCTCCCTTGAGGACAGGGATCTCCATGATCTGGCTCAGCTCGCCGTACTTCTTCCTGAACTTCTCGACCTGGTCGTCGTCGACAAGCATGCCCGACCGGTTTCCGAGGTAGAAGGGGTGGTTGCCCGACCACACGTCCACCACGTACTCCTTCTGGGTCCCACCCGTCGTCATCACCAGCTCCCCCTTGCAGTACACCTTCGCGTCCTCATAAAACTGCGGGTGTATGTCCTTCTTCCTGCACGTCACCACAGAGCGGCAATTCCCCGCCGACGACCCACCGCCGCCGCAGACCTAGAAAAGACCGAAATAATCAATTAACAAATCCAATCGGTGATAGAGGAAGAGATGTATGCGAGGGTATTTGGGTAATTTACCTTCTTGGGCGGGAGGAGACGGGGGCAGGGTTTTCCTTGGAGGAATGAGGTGGTTAGATTGAGCGCCATTTCTGTGTGTTTGGGAAACGACGGAGCCGATGATGAAGAAGATGAGGTTTATGCGGTTATATGAAGCGAATTTACTGAAGTACCCCCACTTTCTGTTGAATAACGGTAAGGACCTATGGGCTTTATTTTGGGCTATAAAGCCAACTGGACTGAGCTATCATTGATCCGAGACCAAGTTGACAAATTTGTTCGTCTTGAAGCCCAGTAGGTCACCATAAATGAGCACTGTTCTAAAAATTCTTGTCTAATGCCACCTACACGCTAGACGGCTGGCCACTGTCCTGATTAATGTCTCGGCGTTTGAAACTAAGAAATGGTGCCTAGACCTACTGAAGCGCCCGCCTAAGGCACCCGTCTAGTCCACCTAGACCTGCCTAGGCACCCACTTAGGTTGAGACTCAATTAGACAGAAAATAGATAACTTTGCAATTTATTTTTTACAATAAATTATTAGGGACTTGTTGTATACTCAAATGAACACACATTATATGTTTGTTCCCAATATTTTCATTATGTTCCAATACTTTATCATTCTACTTTGTAGTTTATGATGAAATTATATATATTGTAAGTATAAACATACACTTATATACACCAAATATAATAGATTTACTTAAATCCGTCTAATCCGCCTAAACGTCCGTCTAGGCCTCACCTAGCCACCTAGGTGCTAGACCCTAGCATACAGCCCGACTAACGTCTAACATCTTTTAGAACCTTACAAATGAGTACACGAGTCTTGGTCGCGCAGCCACATGGTCCTGACTTGTGAAATGAATTTACATTCACATATAAATTCGTTAATTTTCATTCATGACTCGTCTGTGTTGAATAAATTTAGTTGCTAGTTAACTTTTCACTACCAAAGCCTGAAGGACAATGTTTAGTTTTGAAAGTAAAATAACAATTATACTCAATCGAAAAATCATAATCTGATACGTATCTTAAAACAACGTTTTAATTCCACATTTTACCGCCTACGCACGTACGGAATATACGTGTACAGTGTGGTGGAGTAGATGGAACAAATCAAAGACTAACAAATCGACATGATGCAGAGCATGGAGTGACTCGTGGCCCCCATAATTCCCCTCAAACGATCGCAATCCCGCCAACTTCAAAAGCGATGGTACCCGACAACAACAACATACGACTAAGCTGAGCTGCTACGTGTACGGTTACAAACCTACATATAATAATGTACTAGTATCCATTCCAAAGGGATCATTTTCGAATCTTTTTGGTAAAGATTATGAGAATTCGTTAATTTTATCTGTTTATCGTATATTATGCGGTTAGTTTTTATTATATACTATTTATGTTTAATTTTATATAAAAATATTTAAAATAATTTCTGTTTGCACAATATACGATATACAGACATAATTTATAAATTCCCAAACTTCGCGTCAAAAAGATTCGGCGAGGATCCGGATTCGTATCCATTAGACATGGCCTACCTCTTCTTAGTCTACTCGACAAATTATGTGCCACCATGCGATTGAAGCACAATTCACAAAACTACGATAAGCTTGAAAGAGTGATTTGACCGGGCAATGAGGTTGTGCCGGGTGTCCCCTTTTCCCATGCAAATTCTGTATAGCGTTTGGTACGCAGACGGGACGGGACGGGACGGAACGGGACGGAACGGAACGGAACGGAACAGGACGGAACGGATGATGTAAATATTGAAAAAGATAAGGGGAAATTTTGTCATAAAATGTTATAAATTTGTGTTCCACGGATGTGGAACGAGTCGTTCCAGGGGGAGAGGTGGAACGAAAAATTAGCCAAATTTCGTCCCATGGGACAACCCGTTCCACAGTTTTTAGGCGCACCAAACGTGGGACGGAACGGCTCGTCCCGTTCCGTCCCGTCCCGTCCCACGTAC
>JADOBS010302263.1:0-13696 GCA_015708375.1 Cydonia oblonga
CACTGCCCCGATTAATGCATGGGCGTTTGAAAATTAAGAAATGGCGCTCATACCTATTGAGGTGCCCGCCTAGACACTCGCCTAGCCCGTCCAAACTCGCCTAGGTTGGACTCACTTAAACATAAAATATACAACTTTCATTTTGCATTTTATTTTGTTTTTTTTCCTAATAAATTGTAAGAGGCTTGTTGCATACTTAAATGAACACACATTATATCCTTGTTCCTTACGTTTTCATTATGTTCCAATACTTCATAATATATATGTCATTCTATTTTATAGTTTATAATGAAATTATATATATTTTAAGTATAAGCAGACACTTATTTACTCGAAATATAATAGATTTACTTAAATCCGCCTAGACCCCACCTAGGCGCTAAGCTCCAACCTGCCGCCCGATGAGCACCTAGCGTCTTTCAGAACCTTGGTAAGGTATTTAGTCGTGCAAGCACGCAAGTGTTGGAGACTGGTTTAGAGATCCCGTAGTTTTTTTTTTTTGGGTCGCACTAAGACCACTTAGTAAGGTATTTAGTCCACACGAGTCTGACTTAGTCTCATTAAACTTAATATATGTTTAAACCAAACACGAACTAGTAATCCTGGCTAAGCCTCCAGTCCAGTGAAAGTAAGACCAAACAAACGCGCCCTTAATTTCCTATTTACTTTGTACTCTATTGTCAAAATTTGTCAATATATTTGTCAAAATTGTTTACGTGGTACGAATAAAATTCATTGTTGCTAAGGCGTGCATGATGAACAAATTATATTTCTCACAAGTGCACGAATCGATATGATAGTATAGAAAGCAAATACGAGTGTCGTACCCACATGGATTTGTAAAGTCACCTAACTAAATCCAATTTTGTACTACCCACTAGAATTAAAATAGCAAAAACAACTAAACTACGAAATTCAAATAATTAACCAAAGAGAAGTTGATCATGTAATCTTAAATGCAGTAAATTAAAGAGAATTTATGTAAATAATTTCTAAGAACAATGGTTGAAACACTAGGTATCCGACTTCACCATATTAATCAAATTCTATGTCATTAGATAACTTAGTAAGAATAATTCAATTTAGGTCCTATGGATCGTTCTCTCTTTATTATGATTATCCGTTAGGCGTCCGGGTGTAACCAAGTATTCTTAATCATCAACTTAACCATGGCGTCTAGTCTAAGTCAATAATCAAAAATCCATTAACTGCAAGAAGAACAAAGAAAACCAAAAAGTGTCTTAGCATGGCGTCTGCATCAACAACAATTCATTCATTGAAGTGAGCTATCTCAAGGCTAAGCATATAGCGTCTACTATAACCTTGTCTCATACATCTAAAAATTCATATTAAAGGTAGCTAATCAATAACATGAACATAAAGAATGATTTAAGTATAATGAATGAAATGAGAAACCCTTGAATTGATAAAAGAATAAAGTTAACTAAGACATAGAATTATCATGAAGGCTACACCGGATCCCTAATAAAGAATTAGTTCATCACGACCATCAAATTATAATAAGACATAATTATCACAACCATGATCACCAAGTCTGAAAAGATATAAAAGAAAACAATGGAGAACCCCCTCGGCGTTGGCGTCTTCCTCTTAGGTCAGTCGTCCAACAATATGGTGAAGTCTGTCTCTTTCTACGTTGCTCCTCTCCGTTTTCACGTTTCTCCCCTCTTAAATAAACATCTAAGGAATATATAGGTATGTTTTGGTTAGGCTTTGCTTTGCCGCAATTGTTGAATCCCAGCCCAAACAGGAATCCCAACATGTTTCCTGATCCAAACTGGACTCCACTTCCGCGTAGAATTCCTGAACTGACCTTACCGCACTAAAACAGGTATAACTTCTTCTAGAAGAATCTGAATCATGATCTGTAAAATTCTGCCGAAACTAGACATCCAGAGCTTTCTATACACATGTGGCACGACACCCAGTTTGTCCCGATGAAGTTTTGACGTCCCAACGAAACTGACAGTTATGCGCAGCACCTTCGAGCTCCAGTTATAATTCCTAAACAGCAGCCATTAAATTGTGGATTGAACAAATTAGCATCTGATGATTGTTGGAATACTTCTTGACTTCAGTTCTTCTCAGCTTTAATCCTTTTTAGCCTTAAAATCACCAAAAGACTCCAAAGTCTTCTCTACGGTCCATTATCTACAAAATACGCACTAGACACATCACACAACCAAGTTCACAAGAAAATATAGCATAAAATTTAGGAAATATGGGCAATATAAATGTATAAATATTGTGTTATCAGTGCATGCCACGTATGGGTTACATGGCCATAATAGTAAAGAAAATCATATTTATTAACTCAAAATTCTTTATTTGCAAGTGGCGGATTGTCTTTGTGGTTAGAGTTTTACCCCTTAAATCATTCTGTTTTGAGTTCAAACCCTATGCTTTTCTTAATGTAGATAGTGTAAAAGATGTTCTTTTGTTGGAAATTGTTAAATTTTTATTTACAAAAACAATTAGGAAATTGTTAAATTTTTATATTTACCAAAAAAATTCTTACACAATTAAACTTCAGATAATAATTTTCTTTTTTATATAACAAATGTTTTTTCTTTTTGATATAACAAATGTTTTTTTCTTTTTGATATAACAAATGTTTTTTCTTTGGGAGCTTTAATGAAAAACTCTCGGTATTATTCACTTTAACGAACTAAAAAGTCAATCCTGGTACTATTCATTTTACTCTTTATTTTGTTCTTATCTTTAAAACTCAAAGTTTTCAAACTTCTTTCTTTAGTTTTTCTTTTTTCTTTTTGATATAACAAATGTATTTTTGGGGAGGAGGTCGTAAGGGAAAAATGGGAAAGGAGGTGGAAGGGAACATTTGGGAACCCAAATTTCCAAATCCACAGCCAACCAATCATTCACTTGTACTATGATGTCATCGTCCTTCACAGAATAGTAAAATTTGTGGAAGGACTTGATCTCTAGGGCTTCCATGGCAGAGGGTCGTGTAGAAAGGATTAAGATTATCTCCCTTCCTCTTTCTATCTCATTTCATCCCCAACCTACAAGTAGATCAGAGCCATTGATATTATTGCTCTACCCTTTTGCCTCATCCCTTTGATTTAGTGAAACTTGAAACCTAAAGATTGCAGAAGGAAGATATGAACTAAACTTGCATGTGGTCCAATATCTTAGTGGATAGGACGTTGTGTTTTTAGCTATGCATTTTGGGTTCGAAACTCTCATTTCCCTAAATTATTATAATAGTTTCAAACTCTTCCCTCTTTTTAATAATAGTAAAATTAAAAATAAAATAAAATATAATATGAACTAAACCTAAATCTGAATGTCTGCTAACTACGTCCTAATTAGTGTAGAATATCACATCACATGTACTTAAAGTTCAGAAACAAAAAATACAAAACACCTTATTAGAAAATGAAAGCATCTGGTTGAGAGTCATTGTTTATGTATTAAACATTGATTAAGAAAGCATCTGATTATTTCATCTGCTCAAGCAGACAAGCACTGCGAACCAACACGTCACCAGTAATATTAAAAAAGAAAAAAGAAAACAAAAAGAAGAGTTTCTTCCATGCATTCCTGCAATTTCATCGAGCCACCGATCTGAAAGCAACGTCTGAAGGTTTGCGTAGTCAATCACGTAGGTGTCTGCAGATTACCCTAAGAAAGTCTTAACAGGAACCATTATTTTTCAGCATCTCATTGCACTAAATGAATAAGTTTCAGTGCCAATTGCATATTTCAAATCTTGAGGAAGCCCATCTCCTTCAGGCTTTCAATTATGTCCCTAAGAAATTAACTCCTAAACCTTTTGCTTTCTCTGTGAATACTTGATATATTGGGTCTGAAGTACTGCCAACCTCACATCTGCAAATAATGACAAAAACAAAAAAAACTTAGAAATATGCCACTTTCAGTGACTCGCGGCGTAAAATTCGATCTCTCTTTTCTAAAGATGTATATTTCAAAATATAAAAGGAAAAATAAAAAAGAATGGTTTTTGCAGTGTCATTGTCAAATTGATATTGTTATGAAAGTTTGGTTTTGGCTGCTCATGAGTAATCTTAATTAACGGAAACGGCATGAATTACTCATGGTAATTTTCGAATAAATTACTTTTCAGAAAGGTGCAAAGTGGGATAAAGTTCTTGTATAATCCTCAGAACCTCGGAAGCTAGTGAAACATTTGAAACTAAACAATATCTTCCACTGGCTGAAGGAACTTCAAATGCCAGAATATGAGCAGAGACAACATCCCTAACATCAACGAACTTGTAACTTGAAAGGGATAGTGTTCCGGGTACCTGCACAAGAGTGAGAGAGATGCATATCGACTGCTTGACTCACTAGGGTCTTTTAAACAGAGAGGTTGAATAGATTCTAATGGCTTGTAGAATTTAGTAGCCCAGAAAATTACTGTAGCAAAAGGTTAGTAAGTTCAGATAAACATTCATGCTTTAAGCCTGCCACATCTAGTACGGTAACTTTACTAGGAGAAGTCCTCCATCTAAACCTGCCATGACATCTACCTCAGACCAAATTAATTTGACCTTCCATCATACATTCATACTGTGCTTTAATCATGCAAGATCAAAAGGATAGTTGCTGAAGTTTATCTGCACTGGTTATGAGAGTTTGAATTATCTCCATGGAGAGATTCAGAGTTGGCTGTAAGAATGGACCTATCACAAACCCTGGATTCATTGTAACCAAGTCAATTCCATTTGCTTTAGCGTATTTCCAGGCAGCCTCCTCAGCTAAAGTTTTTGAGAGTATATTATGAATAAACACTTCGAGATCAACACCTCATCGTATTTGTTGCATACAGCCTGATTTCCAATCTTTTATTTCACATGAATTGATTCAAAAGTGAGTTTTTCCATGCATTTCTAAAATTTAAAACAAAAGAATTGAAATGAATTAATAAAGATATATGAGATTTAAATGCCAATTAATTTCTACACTCTAGACAAGATCGTAGTAAAGAACGATTAACTGATTTAAAATATTGTTGGATTTGGCATTAAATCAACATGACTAAACTAAAACAAGAATCAAAGAAAGATTGGGATATCATGGACTCAAGATATCCGGATTTATGTTTCCTAGTTTGCTTGGAATTCGGTTTTAGTATAGGATTTGGTTTCCTATATTCTTGGGACTTTGTGTAAACCCATGACATCTATCAGTATAAATAGATGGATGTGGAATAGAGTTTTTTGTGTGAGAGTTTTGAGAGGCATAGTTTGTATACTTGAGAACACTTCGTGTTTGTGAGTTCTCTTGTATTCGTTAGTAAACAATAAAGTTTTCGTTGTTAGAGAGGTACTCCTATGTTGAAGGAACTCTAAAATCATTTATGTTTTGTTTACTGCTTGATTGTCTTGGTTTAGTTTACAACAAGTGGTATCCGAGCTTAGGTTCTAACGTGGGTTGTGACTATCAAGCAATGACGAAGACATGATTCCACTAGTGGTGATGATGTTGAAGAAAAGTCTGGCATTACTGGAACCAAGACGACGGTTCAAAGTGCTAGGTTTGAAATTGAGAAATTTGATGGAACGAACAACTTTGCTATGTGGCAGTGTAAGGTTTGAGATGTCTTGATACAACAAGGTTTGGTTGTTGTGTTAGGGGATATGCCGTTATCAATGAAGAAAGAAGAAATGGAAAGATTGAATGCTCATGCATGTTCTACAATTCGGCTATGCTTGGGAAAGCAATAAAAGTATGGTGCGATGAACATAACTTCTGCGAATGAATTGTGGGCTGCATTGGAGACAAAATATATGAAGAAGAGTGCAGATAATTGACTGCATCTTAGGAGTAAGATGTATAGGTTCAAGTATAGAGAGGGCACGAAGATGATTGGCCATCTAGAAGAGTTTAACATGCTTCTAGCCGAACTGGTAAATCTTGAAGAGATAATCAAGGATGAAGACAAAGCTTTGATTTTGATGAACTTATTGCCTAAATCCTATGAGCCTTTCGTGACTACTTGGATTTATGGCAAGGAGACAATTAAGTACGGTAAAATCTCAAGTGCTCTTATGAATCATGAGATTAGACACCTTGACAGACAAGAAAGGAATAACTCTGATGGTGAGAGGGAGAATGAAAAAAAAGAAAGATTCGTATAGGAAAAACAGTACTTCTCGTACTAGAGGAGTCTCAAATAATAGGAAGTTCTTGGACAAAGATGACTGTGTCTTTTGTCATGAGAAAGGACACTAGAAGAAGGAAGGAAAGAAGGAGGATGACTCAGAAACAAATATGGTTAAAGTCAAGGATGAGGAATTTGTCTATGCCCTACCTACATCGAGCACTGTGGATTATATGAAAGAGTGGGTGCTCGACACAAGTTTTACTCATCACGTGACTTCTCAAAGGCACTGGTTTTCAAGTTTCAAAGTTATGAATGAGACTGTGTATATGGGAAATGATAAGCCATGTACAACTCAAGCAATTGGAAGCATCATGATCAAACATCATGATGTTGTGGTTCGAGAATTGCATGGTGTAAGATGTGTCCCAAATCTGAAGAAAAATTTGATCTCACTAGGCACCCTCTAGTCACAAGGCTACAAGTTTTACTCTGATAAAAATGTGCTCAAAGTTACCAAAGGAGCACTTGACGTAATGAAAGGGCCTCATATTGGCTTGCTTTATGCTACAAAGAAAGACTTTGGAGAATGGAGTGGCTATGGTAGCTGATGAAGTGCAAAGGGATAAAGTGATTTATATGCATTATGGCACATGAGGTTGGGACATGTAAGAGAAAAAGCATTGCAATGATGTTTAAAATTAGCAAAAACTGGAAAGATAGAGTTTTGTGAGCACTGCGTTTTTGGCAAACAAATAAAGGGCTAGCAATATTGTGATTCAATCAGTTGCTTATTAAATAATATTTCTCTATTTTTAAACACGTTCAAAACGTCTTAAGAGGCGCATAGTGCCGGTTATAAAAAAGGTCTTTCGCATGTGCATAATAATGTGATTCAATTAGTTGTCAAATGATTTTTTTTTTGAACAAACGATATTATCTACACTAAAGGAGAGGGGTAAGGCTTAGCCTCACAATGAGCTAGTAATAATGTGATTCAAAAAATGTGCAGCCACGCGTAGTATGTTGTGATTCAAAAAATATATTTTACGTGCGTTCATGAAGGCTAGTGTCCTCATTAATTATAGGGAAATCAGATCAATGATATGGCAGACTTTGAGTATTAGAAACATCCGTACACACATAGATACTATTAGAAACAACATAGATACTATTAGAAACATCCATACACACATAGATACATACACACCTCGTTCTTCTGGCAAATAAGTGGATCCGAGTAGCATGTTTCGTCTAGAACCACATGTCAGAGGTGTCTCTTTGGTAACCATAACAGAAGTCATAGAAGATGTTAAAACCACTCTCTTGACAACGGGGAATATCATGCATGATTTTAGGACATTGAGTGATTCTTTCACTGCAGGCTCAACTATTTCTGCTTGAATTATGAAGAAACATATCATTCCGGTTTCTACATTGTTGGAAATTTTGAGTTTTGAGTGGAAATTTCATTGTCCCACATTGGTCATTCCCAAGAGGTTTCCTCACTTTATAAGGCTTTGTTTCTTATAGAAAGTGATTGGAGTGTTGGACATTGGAAAATAAAATTGGGCTCACCCTTGGGGTTGGGCTTTGGGGTCTAATAATTAATTGATAATTAATATATAATTAATTATTTTCGGATTTAATTAATTATTTTTTAATTAATTTCGAATTTAATTAAATGAATTTCTATGAAAAGACTCATCATTTCAGATGAAGTCTGAGAGCATAAGGCATAAGAACATATCTGAGAAACAGATGGAAGAACACACCTTTGAGTTGAACAGTCGCCTTCCAAAAACATGTATGTTGCGAACAGACATATGCTTACTATAAATACATGCATATTCATATCATTCAACCCATTGAAAATCATCAATCTTTATGGGAATTGTTATTGGCACTCCAAAAATCTCATTCTACACTTCAAACTTTCTATATTTGGAAAGAAAAATACACTTGTGAGGAGTGTAGAATGAGATTTTTGGAGTGCCAATAACACTTCCCATCTTTATATACCAAGCATACTGAGAGTACCACAAACAAATTCGCCAGAAGTCTAGTTTTCCGATGCTGGAATTCTAACTTAGATCGTTGAATCCTGGTGAACCAGACGTCCGAAGAACTACAAGCATTGAGTAGGGACGAAATTCTGTTTCAAGGACATTGCGGTATGCAAGCCTCGATCTTCTGTTTCTCTGCTTAAATAATATTTCATCTTGTTTACTCTCTATAATATATTTATTCGCATTTATTATTAGTATATATAAGTTTATCTCAGATTGTTGACATGTCTCCAACATACATTTCAGAATTCTTGAAAGTATGTTGGGTTTTACCTGTGCCAGTGCGGCGGACACACGATAAAAAATTTGAATGATGAAGTGAAAGGACAAACCTGCGGGTCAGTGGCTGAAAATTGTGTAGGGGATGCTGTAAGGAAAACTCCTCACATCCATCGAGCCCAGTGTCGAAAGATCCTTCTTCTAAATAGAACTATTTAGACACCAAATGATACTGTTTTAAAACAGGCCATAATTGGTAGTTCTCCCTAAGAGGCATTTTGAAATAAAATGGTGCAGATCTTACATAGTATGGACCGAGATGCTGAAGTTGAGAACAATATTAGTGTAAATCGGAAAAAAGTTGAGGATGTGGGCACAATACATTAGACTAATGAGGGCCAAACCCAAGAACAAAAATTAAACAACTATAATTATGGGCCTATATCCCTTCAAACATAAAGCCCAAGGAGACGTATCTTGACTTCAAAACCACGTTTGACTGCCCATATCAAGATTTTAGAATCTGAATTAGATCCCATAATTTTTTCTTATGGAAAAAAAGGAAAAAAAAATACAATCCCTAATTTGAAAATGAAAGCATCTGGTTGGAAGTCATTGTTTATGCAATAAAAATTGATTATGAAAGCATCTCATTATTTCATCTGCCCAAACACTACGAATCAACACGTCATATTATGACAACAAACAACAACAACATACTTTTATCCCACTAAGTGTTATTGAGCCATACAGAATGATCTGAAAGCTACGTCTAAGCATTTGCGTAGTCAATTTTGTGGGTGTCTGCAGATTTAACTTGAAAGTCTTAACAGCAAAACATATTATTTTTCAGCGCCTCATTGCAATAAATTAACAAGCTTCTGTGTCAATTGCATATTTCAAATCTTGAGGAAGCCCTTCTCCTTCAGGCTTTCAATTGTATCCCTAAGACTTACTTCCAAAGGACGGAAATTAATTCCTAAACCTTTTGCTTTCTCTGCGGATACTTGATATATCGGGTCTGAAGTACTGCCAATCTCTCACATCTGCCAATAACGAAAGCAACAAAAAAACTTAGAAATCTTACAGTGACTCCCCGTGTAAAATGCAAACTTAATTAATGGAAACGGCATCTTACTCACGGAAAATTTCCAATAACTTACTTTTCAGGTTGGTGCAAAGTGGGATAAAGTTCTTGTATAATCCTTAGAACCTCGGAAGAGTGGGTAACATTTGAAACTAAACAGTATCTTCCACTTGCTGAAGGAACTTCGAATGCCAGAATATGAGCAGAGACAACATCCCTAACATCAACGAACCGGTAATTTGAAAGGGGTAGTGTTTCGGTACCTGCACAAGAGTGAGAGAAAAGCATATCTACTGCTTGACTCACTAGGATCTTTTAAACAGAGAGGTTGAATATATTCTACCGGCTAGTAGAATTTAACAGCCCAGAAAATTACTGTTTACCAGATCAGTTGTATATTTCTGATCAGTTGCATAAATTTGATTTGTTACTGGAAGCAACATGTTGGCAAGTTCAGATAAACATTCATGTTTTAAGCTTGCCACATCTTAACTTTACTAGGATAAGGCCTCCATCTAAAGACTAAACCTGCCATGATATCTACCTCACGAAATTAATTTTGACCTATCATCGTACATTTATACTGTGCCTTAATCATGCAAGATCGAAAGGATAGTTGCTGACGTTTACCTGTACTGGTTATGAGATTCTGAATCATCTTCACGGAGAGATTAAGAGTTGGCTGTAAGAGTGGACCTATCACCAACCCTGGATTCATTGTAACCAAGTCAATTCCATTTGCTTTAGCGTATTTCCGGGCAGCCTCCTCAGCTAAAGTTTTTTAGAGTACATACCATTGCTGAACAAATAAAATAGTTCGTACTGAGTTCGTAGTTCATGCTAAAGGGATATATACAGCATTGCTTTATGTTAAGGTTACTTATATTTCTAATATAATTCAAAGACTCGGATTATAACTATTTGGCAGAGTTTGAGTAATATACAATTATACAGCCTACATATATTGTACTTTTCTATTTTCTCAGGGCAATAAAAACAACACACAACGTATAGTTCAATGCTGATGATTTTGCCTGATTGTGTGCCAGTTTGGTCCAAAATGAGCTGCAAATATAGAAGGCAGCCAACGATACATCTTGAACTCCGAAAATGCACAAACCAGTAAAGAACGGTGGAAAACAAAACCAAAGAAGATAAGGTCACAATTCACAAAATAAGATTAAGTTCCCATTGGACATGGAAATAGAACAAATTAACAAATAAAATTTGAAACTTGGAGAAAGATAATATGTATTGGAAATTGCTTTCGTACCTTGTTCTTCTCACAAAACAGTGGATCCGAATACCGTGTTTCATCAAAAACCACATCAGAGGTCAGAGGTTTTCCACTCATAATTACTGAAGCCATAGAAGATGTTAAAACCACTCTCTTGACAGTAGTAAATTTCCCGCAAGATTTTAGAACATTAAGTGTTCCCTTCACAGCGGGCTCAACTATTTCTGCCTGAAATATGGAGAATAAGAAACATTACCATTTTTCACATAAAAGTATTGAACGTATTGATTCTTTAAACACATATAGAAAAACATGTGTGCTGGCGTGGTCATGTTCCAGTAGAGAGGAAATGGATAGACAAGGTCAAGATTTATACATTTTCATGCAACTGCCTTAGGCATTTCTGTTTTTTCTGGACTCTTGTTATAAGTTTGGTCTTGGACTGTATATTTCTCCGCAAACAACTGATGCAATACAATTTTCTTATTTCTTGTTCATAAAGACCTGAAAAAGCTATCTTCAAAATTTTCAGCAACATAGTTGACGTTGATTGAACAAGTTATGCTTAAATTACCACGCATGATTGGTGAGAGAAGACCTGTACCAACATCTCATTACTAGAATAGTAGAGTATTGGAAAGTGAAGGGATAAACCTGTGGGTCAGTGGCTGAAAACTGAACAGGAGATGCTGTATGAAAAACGCCTTGACATCCATCAACTGCAGTGTCAAAAGATCCTTCTTCTAATAAATCTGCTTTGAACAACTGAAGCCTTTCTTTTGCTCCATCTAGTGAGAGCAAGTGTTCTGTTTTCTTTGGATCACCTGGGGATTACGCAAAGAGAACAATTGAGTTGAAATGAAGAATACAACACGAGTTGGGACTCTTATGTACTAGGCAAAGTGGCGAATGTTGAATACACAAAGTGAAGCTTAAATGGGAAATTGAGCTGCCCAGAAGTAGATTAATACGATCCTTTTGTGCCGATAATACTACTATAGAAAAATTTACGAGTGATGCCAATTGAACAGAATGAGACACTACTGCAGTGCTTTGCTTGCTTGTAGTAGAATTTACAGTGCTGATTGCTGGCCAAGGGGCACACCCAAATATCATAACTTCCACTTAGTTCATGCTAGGAAAAAACTTATTTCTAATTAGGATCAACTTATGAAGAAAAAATATTTTAGTAACCCAAAACTGTAAATTGGTGACATACAAATTCGGGCTTCAAATTTCAAGCAAAGCAATGATGCAGCTCTTTCGCTTTATCTACTTGCACAAAGTTTGGGGTAATAAGTTTGAGGTAATAAGTTTGAGGCTATCTCCGATGCAAGGGGATAAAAACTTAAAGTTAACTCCCTATTTTCAACCATTCCTCTATACGTATTCACTCAAAACGTTTTTTCTCCCCTACACGGGGACTCATAATTTGAGTCCACAACTTGATAAACTGTTTAGCTGGACTTCAAGAACCAGACTTGAACTCCGGAATCCAGATGAAGATATATCAGAAGAACATGACTACTAGATGCTCCTTTTTTTTACTTTTGGAAAACAGAACAGTACACAACCCAGAATTCAAAAACGAAAAGTACTCAAAGAATTGTTTGAAAAACATGAAGATTACATAAGAGCAACTACAGAAATACTGACTTGGGTCGCGAACAGTGGCTTTGACAGTATAACCCCTTTGTAATAAGAGCTTCACCAACCATGATGCTATGTAACCTGAGGCTCCTGTTACACACACCACCGTTGTTTCTCCACTCATCCTCTCCCTGTAGAGTCGGAGACGACTATCTCAAAAGCATACAATAAGCTTTGATTAAGCTGAGTCTGGAATATGCCAAAACATTGACCCCTTTTGGTGGAAGTTATATTTTTTTAATAAAAAGTTTCGTGAAGATAATACTGGGATCCAATAGTGACAAGATGTTATAAAAGTATTCACTTTCAACTCGTGTTTTACTATTGGAAAAAAAAAAACAGAAAAGAACTTTGTGCTTTACTAAACCATTAAAAATCAAAATTTGTCACTTAATTTCTTATTAACTTTGCACTCTCGTAGGATTAAAAGTATACCATAAAGTAGCACTCAAATATCCTATTGATTTTCCTTATTAATACTAGGATTTGTCAATTGTAGCATATGAAAATAAGAGTCTTTTCCGCGGAAGATTGTTTTATCTAATGACTTAAAACATCACAAAAATTGGGCTGTTACTCCTTTACTGACCAGCCACCGAAAACTAATTATTAGACCGACTTACACTTATCTAAATTTAACAAAATTTAATATGTGGAAACTAGACAGATAGAGGTATACTCCTACAAAAAATTTGGGATTTTTGGAGTTGATTTGCTATATTAATTACATCGAACAAAAATAAGACAGAAACAAAAATGAAATAACGAAAATAGATTTTAGTTCACAAATTAAGAAAACGAGTTAGGGGAATTGCTATCAAAATGGTATTTATTCAAAATCATCTCCTCACTCCTCATTAAATCCCCAATCAAACGGTAATTCCCAATTATCCTATTTAAATTAGGATCGATTGCCAAGTTAATTGCAAGATATTATTTAACGTAATTGTGAACACGAAAATTCCTGAAACAAGAACAACGTATACAAAATAATATTTGTAGTGTTAATGAATTTGCGGGTCACAATCTCTTTGTAATTTGGTCCTCTAATTCAATCTCCGTAAGATGTTGGTTTGTTGACGTGTTGTTGATCCAAGGGCTTTTGAGGCTTGATCTTGAAGGTCGATGGAAGTTTCTTCAAGGGCCTTAGGGCCTTGATCTTGAAGGTTGATGGATGAATGGATCTTCAAGGGCATTTGGGCTTGATCTTGATAATCAGTTGTGTGGATTTGTTGATGTTGTTGATCCAAAGGGCCGTTGGGGCTTGATCTTAGGATGAACAGATGATGAACGATGAACACTTTCTTCAAGGGCCGTCAAGG
>JADOBS010302264.1:0-13699 GCA_015708375.1 Cydonia oblonga
CATTCACTAGCGGATATTATATATATATATATATATATATATATATATATATATATATAAGTTATAATTTGAGATATTGCACGGCATGCTAGGCTTCAGAAAACCTATGTTTATCATTATATATTGTGTTTTCATAAAACCTGGGGGTTCGTACGTTGATAACTGTTTTATTATATATATATCAACTTGGTCCACTCATGTTTGTTTTGCGCCCCCTTCAGGACTTAGAATCGAGACATACAATCCCCGCGTCAAGGCACTTCCGCATCGGCATCTTCAAGTCCTCTCGATGTAGGACCCATTCTTTTATTCAATCAATTTTATATTATTTCTTTTAGTATTCTAGTTAGTTGTATGCTCTGAACATGTTCCTTAAATGCATATTCATTAATCTTTTATATGTATAAGTCTTATTTATTCCTTTTTCTCAGCATTTGCATTCAATAAATGGCTTTCATCACCCTTCGGGTGTCGGCCAGCACGTGACCCTCCCGTTGTTCCTAGAACACCAAGATCGGGGCGTGCCAGATTGGTATCAGAGCCATTCCCTGGCCGGAAGTGTCCCGACGAGGACGTCGAGCCCTTAAGGGGGGTGGATTGTAACATCCCACATCGCCCAAGGCAGTGGATCCTGTAAGCCTTATATGTATATTCCATTGTAAGATCTCACATCGCCCAGGGGAATGATCCTTATATGTATATTCTCATCTCTACTTAGTACGAGGCCTTTTGGGAGCTCATTGGCTTCAAAGTTCATCAGAACTCCGAAGTTAAGTGAGTAGCGCACGAGAGTACTCCCATGATGGGTGACCCACTGAGGAGTTATCATGTGAGTTCTTAGAAACAAAACCGTGAGGGCGTGGTCGGGGCCAAAAGCGGACAATATCGTGCTACGGTGGTGGAGCGGGCCCAGGATGTGGTGGACCCTGGGCCGAGATGTGACAATTTGGTATCATGGTCTAACCCTGGCCGTGGTGGGCCGACGACAACGTCGGGCCCCTAAGGAGGGTGGATTGTAAGATCTCACATCGCCTAGGAGGAGTGATCCTTATATGTATATTCTCATCTCTATTTAGCACGAGGCCTTTTGGGAGCTCACTGGCTTCAGAGCTCATCAGAACTCCGAAGTTAAGCGAGTAGCGCACGAGGTCACTCCCATGATGGGTGACCCACTGGGAAGTTCTGGGCGTGGTTGGGATCCAAAGTGGATAATATCGTGCTATGGTGGTGGAGCGGGCCCGGAATGTGGTGGACCCCGGGCCGGGATGTGACAAATTAGGATTAGCTATGCTTACAAACAGTAAACCAATTCATTTTATATTTAGTTTAGACTGAATTCTAGTTTATTGCAGTCATTCGAACACGTCTTTTTACTCACGATTTGACTGAGCGTTCAGTCCTGAAAATATTATTGTATGTCATACCGTAGTATAGCAATTGGTTGCTATGTCCACTTCTATGGTTGCTATACTGTAGTATAGCAATTACTCGTAGTCTTTGATTTTTGTCATCCAAATAAACACACATATCAAATACCAATACACACTTACATTACATTAGCTAACTAGACAACAGATTGGATCATCTCATAAGAAAATAAACTTTGTTTAGTAATTCCCAACAACAGTTTGATTTCTTGAGAAACTCCGTTCGCAGTTCAGTTTATAAGACAGACGGATGCAGATTCTAACTTCTAATTACGAAGACGATGCTATTACAACTTTGACAAGTTTCCGAACCCCTTTGATTAACTGCATTTAGGTAAATTCAACTTGACACGTTTTTGAACCCCTCTCGAACATTAAAAATTCTTGGTGTACCTTCTCTTTTGAGCAGTTCAGATCACCTATAGAAATCGTCATCTTGTCCAAAACTACGCCGTTCTTCAACAAATACTTAGCAACTTCCATCTCATCTCGCTGACCCTTGAATCCCTTAATGAACATGGGCTTGAGGTGTGACAGCAAACAAAAAGGCACAATGTCTGGCGGATTTCCCAAATTCCATCGACGCTCATCTTCCTCGTAATACCATTTGTTTCCCTGATAATCTTTAAAAGAACGGAAAATAAGGAATCGTTAAGAGCCCGCACATCTTAGTCATATAGCACAAGTGAAATTATATCTTACATTATTTTGAAAGACAAAATGTTTCAGAATAGGTTAATTCTTCAAAGCCTCTGTTACACACTCCCAGTAATTGCGATGGCGAAGAACCAGCACCAATTTGACCAAATTTTTAAAAGCAGGCAGATATGAAACCTGCAAGAAAGATTACTATTCACAAAAAAACGTGTAAGAAGAATGGCAAATAATGTATACAAGCTAGGGCATAGTTACCTCCAAAATTGGAACTTCAAGAGTGAGATATTTAACATTGGAAATTCCCGCTAGTAACTCAGTTTCACGGTCAGCCATGTGAAAATAATATGAAATGCGTGATTCAAACGAATTTTCACTTTCGCTAGAGATTTTGCATTCTCCAAATGAACACATGAGAAGAATCTACTACTCACGACTGCTAACTTTTCTATGTTTGGAGCATTAATAAAAAAAACCAACATCTTCATCATCCGAATCTCGAACACGCATATATTCATCTTTCAACCATATGCTTAATGTCTTCAGTCTTGGTGCAGAGATGTTGACATTTGAAGCACATACATTTAGATTTGCATCTATCTTCAAATCTTCAAGTACAGGGCAATGAGAAAAAAGATCTTCAACTGAATCATCAAGATACTCAACCTCGACACTCAGGACCTTGAGACTCGGGAAACACCCTGATGTAGGAGTAGAAGACGTGCAGAAAATAGAAGTTGACGACACCTTCAAAACCTCCAGTGTTTTGCATAAGAAGACGCTTTCAGGGAACTCAAAAGAGCCAAAACTCTTGTTATTGTTATCCAAAAGATCAAGATCAAGAAGTTAAACAACATTATGTCTAACAGTAGGGCAAATCCAATTATGAAAACGAGAGAATTCCTCCATCGTTGTTCCTATAGATTCTTTCCTATGCAGAACAATGTGAAGACTGAATTTTCGGATGTCTGTTGAGTCATGAAGGGAGAGTACACGATCAACAGCATAACATGTTTGTGAAAAATCCATGAAAAGGGAAAACAATCATCATCGAATTCCAGATTGGGTAGAGAAATCCATAAGTTCTCCCATCTTCTTGACATAATGGTAGTCTGCACAGCATCTAATAAGTGGGTTTGGCAATTGACTGATCCTATCAACTCCCCGTAGACGCTTTGATCCCGAAGCCATTGCTAAGTACCCTGATCCTGATGGCTTATCAAAAAATTATTTGAGCAGGTTTCTTAATGTAACATTTTTGAAGTCTTCCTAACGTAACATTTCATATACATAAAAAAATGGTGAATATTAACATACCCAATGCTTGGTTAAATACATACATATATATATACACACACACACGTATATACATGCCCTTTATCCAAAGGGATCCTCATTCTTTGGTAAAAATGAGAATAGTTGTACGGCCCACCCTACATCGAACTTCCACAGCCCACCCTATATATAACTGAATTTTCTATTTTCCTGGTAACCAAACAGATAGCAAGTAAGGCACAAAGTTATGAAGAGAAAATACCTGAGAAATGGTGGAAGAAGCCGAGAAAATGAGAACCCATTCAGCATCACAAACGACAGCGTTTCACCATCTTTCTATAGCCAGCTGAGAATATGGGGCTTTACACTCTCCAGATCTTGTCTTCTTCTAGTCTCCTCAGTTTCCAGCTTGCAGTTCTAGTTTTTTCCCTTGAGCATGTTGGTCTTTGGGCTTGCTTGTGTCCTTTGATCAGCTTTTGAGCCTTTTAATGAAATGCTAATCTACATATTCGAACTGTTTCACGTGCTATGGCTTTTGTTAAATTCCGAGTACATTGCAGTCATCCAAACAAAACGTTAGAAAGTTCAATTTGATATCTCTATACTCGATTTAACTGAGTGTCCACAGTATTGGAAAAATATTTGGTATTGGAGTGTGGTCATGTGATAGTCCACGTGTTTAACATTGGTAGACTACTATCTAGTGGTATGCCCTCTTTCAAGCGGGAGATCTTGTATTTACTAAAATTTTATATGCACCAATGCACACTTATATTTGCTAACAAGACATTTCAGACTGAATGATCTCTCAACTTTTAAGAAAATAAACACTGCTAGAAATTCCCAACAATAATTTGATCTCTGGAGAAACTCTATTAGCAATTCCAGTAGCGGCAACAAAACTTATAAGACAGACAGACATATTCTAAATTTTAACCGCGAAGAATAAACATGTTCTAAAATTGTGGACTTCTCAAACATAAAATCCTTAAAACTGCATCCTAGATAAATTCAACTCGACAAGTCTTCGAACCCCAGTTAAACGCACAAAGTTCCTTGTATACCAGCTTCTCTTGTTCATACCACTGATCTCTAGGAATATGCATCCAGGGATAAATAGTAAGCTTCTTCAAAACTTCGCTGTTCTTTAACAAATACTTTGCTACTTCCATCTCGTCCTGGCTTCCCTGAAATCCTCTCAAGGAGATAGTCTTGAGGTGTGACAACAAACAATCAGGCACAAGCTCTGGTGGATTCCATCGATCTTGTGAGTGCTCTGAGAATAGTTCTCTACAGCTGAAATACTGACAATTGTATATACACGTAATACCAAATTAAGAACGAATGAAATGAAAATTGTTAAAAGCTGCATCCTGGTACCATCAAGAAGAATAAGGGGAAATACATCTTACTTGATCTCCTAAGCAAGATATTCCAGTTTAGGTGATCTCTTGAGCAACTCGATTACCAAGTCACGGTAGTCGCCATCATAAAGAGTAAGTTCCAATTGGCTTACATTATTAAAAGCAGGAAGATCATGCACCTTCATTAAAGAAAATGTTGATCAAAAAGAAATTGAACATTTGCTTACCATTTCAATCAGAGAACAATTAATAATAACAATTAATGGGGTAAGAAAGGAAAATAAGGGGAATTCAATGGATGTTCTGTGACATCCCACATCGCCCAGGGGAGTGATCCTTAAATATATATTCACATCCCTACCTAGCACGAGGTCTTTTGGGAGCTCACTGTCTTCGGGTTCCATTGGAACTCCGAAGTTAAGCGTGTAGCGCGCGAGAGCAATCTCATGATGGGTGACCCACTGGGAAGTTCTCATGTGAGTTCCCATAAACAAAACCGTGAGGGCGTGGTCGGAGCCCAAAGCGGACAATATCGTGCTACGGTGGTGGAGCGGGTCCGGGAAGTGATCCGCCCCTGGCCGGGATGTGACAATTGGTATCAGAGCCTAACCCTGGCCGTGGTGTGCCGATGAGGTCGTCGGGCCCCTAAGGGGGGTGGATTGTGACATCCCACATCGCCCAGGAGAGTGATCCTTAAATGTATATTCTCATCCCTACCTAGCCCGAAGCCTTTTGGGAAATCACTGGCTTCGGAGTTCCATTTTGTCACATCCCGGCCCGGGGCGGATCACTTCCCGGGCCCGCTCCACCACCGTAGCACGATATTGTCCGCTTTGGACCCCGACCACGCCCTCACGGTTTTGTTTCTAGGAACTCACACGAGAACTTCCCTGTGGGTCACCCATCATGGGATTGCTCTCGTGCGCTACTCGCTTAACTTCAGAGTTCCAACGGAACCCGAAGCCAATGAGTTCCCAAAAAACCTCGTGCTAGGTCGGGATGAGAATATACATATAAGGATCACTCCCCTAAACGATGTGGGATGTCACATGTTCTCTCGCAGCTCGATTATTAAGTTTAGAATATCAGGGAAGAAAGGTAAGAACTTTCTTATGACAATTCAAGTTTATTAAATATTTTCATTCCAAATCAAATTCTAACAAACTGTAAATAAGTAGGAGCATATTTACCTTCAACAGTGAAGGCACGCCAGACAGAGAAAGATATTTTACATCTGAAAATTTTTCCAGGGATGGAGTTGCGCTGTTAGAAAATCCAAGACGTTTATCTGGAAGGCCCCAAGATTCATCTTCATCTGAATAGCTAGGATTTTCATATGGATATCTGTTTTTGAAATCAATTTCAGCTCTGACAAGAGACACTGAACTCTCCAAAAAGTAACTTGACAAAACATTGTCACTGAGATAAAGATTTTCCAGCTTTGGAGCATTAATTAAGTACTTGGTCCAATGACGAGAACTCAGATGGTCCAGAGAAATTCTTAACGTCTTCAATAAAGGTGCAGATATATAGAAATTCAAGACATCACGAAATCTTAAACTCAGATCTATACTCAATTCTTCAAGTATAGGACAACAAGAAAAAAAAATTCCCAGGGAAGTAAAGGAATCAGTGTCTGGCCAGACAACTGAAATAGAAAGGACCTTTAGACTCGGGAAACACCCTTTTGTAGGAGCATAGGTAATACAATTTGAATACACAGTCAAAACCACTAGGGTTTTAGACCTGAGAAGACTTTGAGGGATTTTGAATTCGAGACTCGGCGTGTTACTGTCAAGGGTAAGATGCAGATCCAATTCAACAACATTACGCCTAACGGCAGTTCTAATCCATCTACCAATATGAGAGAAATCCTTAGCACTGAAATCCTGTTCACGCCAACAACGAAGAAGGAATTTTTGGATGTCCGATGAGCCATGAAAGGAAAGTGTACGATTAATAAAGTTCATAATGCGATTTTTGTCAACCCTATAAGTTTCAGGGAAATCGTCTTCATCAAAATTCAAATTGGGAACTGAAATCCATAAGTTCTTCCATCGTTTAGACAAAACGGTGGTCCATACAGCATATATAGTTGGAACGAACGAAAGTATGCGACAAAGAAGTGCATCTGGCAATTTACTGATCCTGTCAACTCCTTGATGCTTTGAATTCGATTCCATTTATACCCTGGTGGTTTTCAGAAAAAAAAATGGTTAAAATTGCAATCATTGCTGTAGATTAGAAGTTAAGAAACTAGGTTTTATATATCCTCGGTAAAATTTCATACATGGTTATCCAAATACATGTACACTTCAAAATTATTAAAAGTTAAGGATTGAATTTTCTCAGTAAAATTTTGAGAAGATTTCTGATGTAACAAACTGAATTGCCAAGAAAATAATAACCACAACAACTTTGCAGAGGCTATATATACTACATAATTAGAAAATAAAAATTGGGGATTGTGTTTTTCTCAAGAGATATCAAGACCAAGAACACAAAGGCAAGAGCTTAAATATTTTCTCAATTTTCTTGGTAAGCAAATAGATGGTAAGAAGTGAAAAGTTACGAGGAAATTACCTGATAAGAGATTCAAAGATGGTCCAGGACGACGATGCCAGCGCAGGGAAAATCACTGATTGGCTGCTGAGAAATGGTGGGAAAATGCTAAGGTTTTTGTTTTCCTACTACTCTCTTTATAGCACACTGCTTTTCTGTTTTGCAAATCTAGCCTTCAAAATTTAAAATTACATTTTTTTTGTTTTTTATCTAATTTTTATTTTTAATACAACAATATTTTAATATATTAGGTAAGAATTAATACGGAAAGATTTTAAATTTGATTTAATTGATTGTGTGCGTATGATTTGGAATTGTGATTCATCATGTAGGGATTTATTTGGAAAGAGATTTTAAATTACAAAAACGATTTCATGTATATCTTTATTTTAATTGATTGTGTGCCTATGATTTGGAATTGTAATTCATGTAGGGATTGATTGGGAAAGATATTTGAATTTCATAAAAATAAAAATAAAAATAAAAAAAGAAAAGATTTAATGTATTAAACTTTGTATCATTGAAGTTAATACATAGTTTCCCTCTAAATTTATCTGAGCTCTCTCCATTTTCTTGATGTCAAAATTTTTTAAAACAAAATAGATAACCTATTCTATACCACAACAAATCCTATACCTAACCTAAGTTTTGTAGAACAAAAAATTGATATTTTTGCTATTTAGTATTACAATCTAGTGCTATTCCTTTTCACTACTTGTAAGTGAGAGGTCTTAGGTTCAATTCTCGCCAAAGGCGAATTTGAACCACATTATTATTAGCCCATTGTGAGACTAAGCTCACCTCCTTTCTTTTAGTTTAAATAGTATCGTTTGTTTTAAAAATTAAAAAAAAAAGATATTTCTTGTATTTTTCATTACTAGTTATCAAAATAAGATATGCATTATAGAACATGGTTAGAGTTTTAATAAAAAAAAATTAAAATATGTATGTCATCACTAGCATTATGCCCACCATTGCCACCACCACAACATCCACTATCTCACCATCATCACCACCACTATCACCATCTTTGACACAACTGTCATCGCCGCCACCACCACATTCACCATTGTCTCACCATAATCACCACCAGCGCCACACCATTTTAGACACCACCACCACATTCACCATTGTCTCACCAACAATCACCAGTGTCTCACAATTATAAAACACAATTAGAGTTTTAATAAATAAAATAAAATTATGTATGTCATCAATAACGCTATACTCACCATTGCCACCAACACAACATTCAATATCTCACCATCATCGCCATCACTAACACCATCTGACACAACTACCATCACCACCACCACAACATTCACCACTTTCTCATCATCACCACCACCACCGCACATCATCTTTGACACCACCACCATTGCTGCCGCCACCATATCTTCCATTGCCATAATCATCGCCACCATGTCCACCACCACCTTCATTGTCTCACCATCGCCACAACTGATACCCCAACCATCATCGCCACCACCATATCTTCCACCGCCATAACCCTCACCACCATGTCCACCACCACCTCCATTGTCTCACCATAGCCACAATTGACGCCAACACCACCTGCATAGCCACCGCCACTGCCACTAACATCACAAACCACCACCACCATATTATCCACCGCCACCACTAACACCACCAACCACATGTTGGATTTCAGAGCATATTATTGGGATAAACTTAATTCGAATAATTAAATACGCATGAAAAAATCATAAATAACATACAATATGTTATCCCAATTATATATCGTGTCGGTTATAATTAACCTATAAAGTAACAAATTTAAATAAAGATGGCGAAGAGATACTTACTTGAATCCTTAGTCATGAACGTGTCGCTTGACTGGAGCATCCACATGCTCACGATCTTCCTCCTTATAATTGATCACATGAAGCTTCTCAATTGTTGAGCCTCTAAGAATATCCACAATGATAAACTAGCAACATATGATGAGGCGATTAATTTTAATGTGCTAGCAGTATCTCTCACCTTGATCAATAGGGTTTGGGCGTCACTAATTAAGATGTTTTTTGGATTAGGATTTTGAGGGACAAAACTAATTGCACTTAGCATATGAGAGGGAAAACACAAGGGATATATGTAAGAATCCTTGCCGCACCTCACCTCTCCTTACGCTTTGACGTCATAGGCTTTGTCCCATACGTAAAGCCCAATCACGTGTTTATTTGGGCTTGTGAATTGGACCCCTTTAAATTAAATAAAGCATAAAGCCTATTTAATAAAAATCATGTTCAATATGCTCAAATAATTAATCTAATATAATTCTTTATAAATGATCATCATCCTAGTTACTGCTACTAGAATTACGATAGACGTGTGACCTCTTAGAGCATCTCCAAATGAGATGTCAAAATGTCCAAATCAGCAATAACAATAATAAAAGACAGCTTTAATATTTTCCAACTGATAAGCCAAATTTGATGTGGAATGACTCTCTCCCCTCCCCTTACTGCCAAATTTGACAGCGCCTTAAAAAAAATTAATTAATTATTAAATACTTTTTATTAATTGTTTTTATTGATTTAAAGTGTGACAACTCGTCCCTAATTTTAGGATTTTATTAATTTTAAAAGAGTGAATTGACGAAAATGCCACTGAGGCGAGCATGTTGACTTTCATTAACCTACGTATTGTGAGACGTGTGAAACATTCTCTTACCATCTTCTTGAAGTACTCGACGGTACAGACGCATAGGCGCAAGCGGAACTGAAATTAGAGTTACAATGAAGATTTTACAAGCTACGGAGCGTGATAGGCATTTTGGTAAATTTAAGTAATGAGAGATATTTTTCTGTTTCTTCATTGGTGACTTTAAGCTGTGCGCCAAGTGGGGCCCACATCATTCCTCCCTTCACTTCTGTGTATCCCTATCTCTCGGGACTATCTCTCATTTTTTTTTTCAAATCTCCCTCACCTCGCTTCTCCATTCTTTAGCTGCCACCTCTCATCTTTCCCTTTAACCCTATCAACTCTATCTCTTATCTCGACTCCTCTTTCTCCTTAGCTTTCTCGTCCGTTTGCAACATCGACCGACCATGAGGCGAGCCACCACTCACCACGACGGCGAGTCAGCACTTTCACCATGCTTTCCTTCTCTACCACTTGCTCCACCTCCCCTCACCTCTTCTCGACCCTTTCTCTGCAAGTGCAGAGAAGCTACACCACTATCACCCTCGTCGTTCCGACAAACACACCACCATGAACTCAGACCTGTCACGACCCCTAAACCAAGATAAACATCATTGAGCAAGAGCTTGACACTATGCAGAGGTTTATGCCACTGTTCATCATCTTTTTCAAGGAACTCCGACGAGATTTCTTGGCTTCCCGACCTAGGTAAGTGTTGTTTTTCCTTCCATTGGACCTTAGCGATGATCTGATTTTGCTAAAAACCTTGAGTATATGTTTTGGTAGTGTTTAGGTGTAGATACACCTCGGGGGAGATTCCACATAAATTTTGAAAGCTTGGAACCGTGGCTGTTGAGCCACTTTCAGAGGATTTTCTGGCCATCTCCAGCAATGTATAGCCCTTGAAATTGGTATAGTATTGTTCCCTACATTCCTAGCTTCAAATTGGCTTTTGAATCACTGAATTTGGCTGAGTATTGAGCTTGAACTAAGCTCTGAAAGTTGGGAAGAAAATGTGCAAAATATGTGAACCGCTAAAAAAGCACGTGGCGCACGTGGTGATCGGCACGTGAATGCATAAGGGTGGTCGGCGCGTGTGGTGGCAAGTGGAGCAACCCGAGGTCCATTTTTAGGTTTCTAGACATGTCGGACCCGAATCCACCCTCCTTGAATTGTATTTCTAATATAGGACTTTCGAATTCTTTTGGACCAAAACATAACCAAATGGTCGAATTTTGGAGTAATTCCAACTGGAAAAAGTTCGGGAGTCGATTAGCTTGATCATATCAAAATATCAGATTTTTCCATCAAGCGGTTATTTCCGAGCAATAAACTAAAGGAGCGATGTGCAGTGCTGGAATAGTGACGTTTTGGGCTTGAATTGCATTTTTGGAGTCCAAGATGACCTCAGATGGGTTTGTAGCCTTCTAGAGATATGTTCAGAATGTTCTTATCTTTAAATCAAGCTATCTTGGGCCGGATTTGAAGGAACGTGGCGGTACAGTTTATGTGCAGATTTTCCTAGTTTAATTAGGACTTTATTTTCTAAGTTATTTTCATTCCTTTTATTCTTAATAATGTTTTCTATGATTTCAATTATGAGTATGTGTAACTAATTCCTTTGCTAGGGCTAGGCCATAAGCCTTAGCATGAATATGTAATTTTATCAATTGCTTATGAATGGATGCATGCTTACTTTGAATTATTAATCACCGCGATTAAAACTATCTATATATTTTAATGATTGATCACCATTAGGATATTTAGATAAGTAATTTGATGCATTTTCGGTTGGAACATCACCCTGAAATTGAGGAGGGCTTCTTGTGATTAGTAATTGTAAGTTCACTTAAGGTGAATATCACGCTCTTAAGGGTTGCATGGTTTTTTCAAAGGGTTTTCATGAAGCTTAATGAGTTTTGCATGTTTATATTTGATCTGAACATCACAGATGGATTGTATGTTAGATATACGTTTTCGCTTAAACATCACAAGGAAAATATGCATTAGGAAAACTTAACATTCAAGCAGGTATGTGGAAATTCATAAGTAAAGGATAAAATTGCATAGGATTGTGATGGTGACGGCTAAACCCTTGATTTCTCTAAAGTGTTAATTTTAAAAAACATGTTTCTTCTTTGCTGCCATTATTTTCAACTTTTTCAGATTTCTTTTATTGTTTATCTAATCTTTTCAAATTCATTAATCTCAAATCTTTGATAAAATTTGTTTTAATAATTAATTAAGAGTTAGTTTAATTTCAAATTAGTCAAACAATCTTTGGAGACAACGACCTTGCATGAGCATTTATACTACAATTACCTTGTATTCTTTCAAGTATTTTCAGTGATTTTAATCCTATTTGTGCAGGTACTAAAAATCCTATCAAAACGCATCTCAAGAACTCTCGATACTACAAGGCGAGTTTGACTCGACGACATGATTTGTGAATGGGTCTTTTCTTTGATATATAAATATATTTGTTTAGTTTCCATATATACATCTAATAATGAATTTTCTATATAACTGGCATAATTAAATTAACATTTATAAGAAATGACGTAACGATGAGAATAAGGAAATCATTATAAATCTTACAGGATGCCTTAATTAAATTTATGGCTATGAATACTATTATGTTGACTAGGACTATCGAATCACTGTGGCATGACTATATTTATGTTATCTACTCATCGTTTGCTTCACTGGTGTTAGTACTCGTCTGGGTCAAGGCTAGTCTTTCACGTGTATGTTCACATCGCCCCGTACGCTCACTTTGGATCTATTGTAGGTGCCAATCATGTCTTAGATTGTTATAGGCAATTAGGACTCGTATGTGATGCGCATAGCTCCAGTCTTCACTTGATTGTAGTACTAGAGCACAAGTCATTATTACACCCAATCTTGTTCATGTCAGAATATCTCTACATGAACTCGTGTGTCAGCATATGTCGATGAGCACTCGATATGATATGATATGTTTATTTATGTCAGAATATGTGATTACGGACGTCATGTGTGTATTTATGAAAGTTCATGACGTATTGCATTCTTGAGATTCTGCTGGCTCTGGTAAGTATTTCATATTGTACGTAGTATGTATATTTTGGAAACTATACTTGTTTTACGGTGATGGGTTATTATGTTTTCAAAAAGGTTTTTACAAAGCTTTATTTTCAGGCCCACTCACCCTTGTTTTTCGCCCCTCCAGGTTTTAGTGGCTAAGCTTTCGTGTCGACGAGGATTTCCGGTAAACTGTTGTTGGGGAATACTACCGACGGTATAATTCCTCTTTTACCTTTATTGTACTTTACTTATGCTCTGACATCACGTGCGAAATGGGTTCATTCCCGCTCATAGGCACACTGTGAAATCCCGTTCCTGGATTTCATTATTATAATCTGCGTATTTGTATTATTAAGATTTTATATTACTTTTCGGGAATTTATATTAATTTGTTTGAATTTGGATTTTAAATTAAACTAATGACGAAGTTTAAAGTTTAGAAATTAATTATTTAAAATTCGAAGACCTTTCGAGGTCACAATTTATATTTTTGGGTAGAACTCGACCCTAAGAGTGCGTAGGTGAAAACTGTTCACGAATCGGAGCTGAAACGAAGAAATTAGAGACATTTTAGTTGTTTAAAAAATAAAAAAAAATAAAGTTAAGAAGCTACCAGATGGCAGCGGGGGAGAGGTTGGAATTGAGAGTGCGGGAGAGAAAAGGAAGGGGATAGCCAATCAGGGGGGG
>JADOBS010302265.1:0-13703 GCA_015708375.1 Cydonia oblonga
AGACATCATATATATATATATATATATATATATATATATATACACGACCTAGAGTCAACAATTGTCATTTTCATTTAAAAACCTTTTGGTACTTCCCTGTGAAGAAATATGTCCAAAATCTTTGTTAACCTTAGAACTTCCCAATTTCATTTACTTTTCGAAAGAGCTAAGTTTCTAGCTGTAGCATTGGAAGAACTAAGTCAACATCTTTGATTGCACTAACGTGAATCATCCAGTTGTGCAACGTAATTATTAAGCACTGTAGTAAGAATTGTTTCTACCCCTAAACATTTTCAGTCTTCCTTATCCCATTCCAGTTGGAATTCATGAGTATCAATATGGCGTTACCTCTAACTCATCAAGAAATCGTTTGAATGATTATAATCACTTTTTGTATCAAAATGCAAATGGGAAATATCACCATAAGCTCCTGGTACGAAGTATCTTGTACATGTGAAGACTATGATAATGTTTCGATGTCTATAAATCGATTTGACAAGTCTACCCGTTTTTCATTAATCTAGAGGAACTACATGTTTGACCACTTGGTAAAATTACCCATTCCTGAATTTATCGGATTTTTTGGTACTTCGATCAACATTTTTTCTGACTGTGACTCTTCCTTGTGCTGGAAATACATTTTAATCAACTTTGGGTACGTGTTTACTCTACTGCAGCTCATATTATTTCAAAGACAAGTAGATTGTTCAGAAGAATTGATTGGATATTGAAATCTAGTTGTGATCATTAATTTTTCAAGCACTTGTCAAATACTCTGTTGAATATATCATTACCGTTGATTGAATATTCCAGAGGTTGTTTTGTAGGGTGATGGCAGAAAATCAATCTGGATATCTTGAACTTGAAATTTGGTGAACTTGTTTTGATTCTCAAATTCTTGAGTGTTCTTTTAGCCTTCTCGACATGGTTTCTCGCTCAACTAGTGAGGAATTCAAGATAGGTTGACTCGGTGGATGCATGCACCAGTTTCATATCGATGCTGGCAGGAATCATTGAAGTATAATCTTCTTAAGAATTTACCAGACTTACCAAGGAAACGTTTCAAGCGGCTTTAGGGATTTAGCTGTATTACAACATGATATTGGTGAAGGTAAGAACGTAGGTTTTGAGCTTAGTGATTGTGGCGTTAATTTTCAAGTGTGGCTCGAAACTGCAACTGTCATTCGAAGAATGTCGTCAGAGATATGGTTTCTCTAATTTAAGCTTTCAGATCTTATACCTTACGATTTGAAGAGCAACTCTACTGATTAGTCACGAATGAAGCTTTTCGCAATATGTGTTCATCTCTACGTATATTTCCATTGTTTCACTCCAGAGCCTTATTGTTGTGGTAACATGGACATCCAAACATTTCTAGCAACTGGATTAGTGCTCTCTGGATAATACAACATCACGATCGAGGCATGAATTGGACGATCTAGGCATATTCATGCATGAGAAGAAAAATGATATTTTGTCATTCTCGGGAATTTCGCACTAGCTTATTAATTATCGGCATTACATGCTGCAGGCTGTAATATTGATGGTTTAATTGTTGGGTTTGCTAAGCTAGTGAGCAAGCTAGCTCATTTACTGCAACAATTATTAGTTAGTGAATGTTTGAACTCCACTTGTGACACACACGCTCATTTTCAAAATTTGTGACACGAAAAATGTTTGGCGAGGACCATTTTTATTTTGGGTTTTGATTTTTCGTACAAATATTTCCTGCTACATTATTTTATTTATATGAGTAATTCTTCCATTACAAATTTTGGGTGAGTTATTTCCACTCTTGGTTTTAAACTTAATACAAGTATTTGAATCATACATTTCGATATATCTATATCTTGTTGTTATCATATTATATGCATATATTTTTGACCTTGTGTTGTTATGTAGTATTACATTTTCAACTCTATATTTTATATTATTATTATACTGCTGTAGTATTGAGGAAGGAAGAAGGTATAAGCTTGGAGGTATGAAAGAGGAATAAGTGCAATTCGATCGCGACAGAATGACATTCTCTTTTATGCAGCCGCTCTAACTCGATTTCCTCCTTGTGTATGTATTTACATACATATTTTCTCCTTATTCTTGAGTATTTTACATTCAGTAAGCTCTTTTAAATTTCGAGGATGAAATTTTCTTAAGGGGGTAGATCGTAACAACTCGTCCTTAAAAACTTATGATTGTATAATTTTAATAAGTGAACTTACGAAAATGCCCTTCAAGGTAAAGTGTTGACTTTTGTTGACTTCTGTGTCGTGTCACGTAAGGTTCGTTTTCGAGGCGTATTCTCGTAGTACACGTCGTTACGGACACATAGGCGCAAACGGAACGTAATTTGGAGATAGAACGAAGAAGTTATTAACGAACAAAGTTAGGGACTAAATGGTTAATTAATTATTTCTAGAAGGCTCCAGATTTTGGAGCAAAACCTGTGCCACGTGTGTGGCTGAGATGAAAATAAAGAAAAGAGAAATGAAAGATGGATGGCTGTGATGAAAAGAAAAGAAGAGAAAAGGAAATACATGAGGGAAAAGAGAGGAGGGTTGGACGAATGGGGAGCAGAAGAAAGGAGGGGAAGGGAGAGAAACGAGAGGCACGGAATCAACCTTGACCCATGCGACCCAATACCCGGTTATAGCCGGAGGATTTCTACGACGAAATCCATTGTTTTTCCGACAAATTGGACCAAGCTACCACTCCCAAACACCATCTAGCCCTTCCCTCTTCCTTTTCCACCTCAGATTTAGAAGAAAATTATTGTAAATGAGGGGGGAGAACCGTCAGTGGGTGCGACGGGTTTGTGCAAGAAACTCTAAAATCCTGAAGCTATTCCCATCAATTACCATCACAATTAGACTCCCCATGAGGCCTAGAACAAAGCCCAGTTAGTTGTAGGGGCGGCGGAGCACCCGAGATAGCAAATCAAGAAGCACCCAAACCTAGGGTTCCGATGGGTTCGAGTGAAATTGGGGCTTTCTTTGACCAAATTGGCCTTAGTCACAGGTATGAAAGTTTCTCCACTCATTGAGATCTTTATTTCTGTAAAATTTGGTAATTTTTAGAAATAGTTGAATTTTCCGGCGAGTCGGGGCTGCCGACCGCCACCCACGGCTGCGCGTGGCCTATGGGCCGCCAATATTATTTTACGCTAAATTGATATCTTGATCTCATATTTGATGTCCGTATAATGTGATTTGATTATTGTGAACCCAGTTTGATTAAGGTACCTCACTTGATTATCATATGAATCGACGATTCGACTGTTGGATCGTCACCAAACTTTGATACATTATAGTACATAATATTTGAGGATCATAGGAACTTATGGATTGGGAATCTGATGTACGGATCTTCCCGAATTGGATTTGTAAGTTCATAAAATAAAACGTTAACTGTCATTTAGTTTTGGCAATTGGCGGAGATCCAACCATTGGATTGTAATGAAAATTTAGGATGATGTTTTAGAAGCATAATGTGGATATTTGGAAGTTATGGATTAGAAATCCGAGCGCAGATCCTCCAAATTAAGTTATATAGGGTTATGGACCCTACCGTCGATCTTTGACAGATGGTTGACTTTTGGTCAGTGGGTCTCAAATCATTCTAGAAAGTCCTTGGGGATGTGTTTTATGTAAGTTATGTGTTCTATTGATAAGGATTCTGAGATGTGGTTTGATAATTGTTCTATGGGCCGATTGTTCATGACTCTTCGATATTTGTGCTAGGGAGTGGTAGCGTGGACTCGAGGTGCGTGGGCTTTTATTTTCTATATATATATATATGCTTTACGATTTCCAGAAACAGTTTTTAAATGAAACTACAATTTAAATGCCATGTCAAGGGTGCATTATATTTTAATATTTGCATTAGAATAGTTTTGCATATTATTGAATGATAATGCGGAGGCCCAGGTAAGCTTCAGGTGAGTACATTATGATAATGATGGTTGCATTGTGTATGGTTATACGTAGATGCATTTAGAGCTCATTATCCTGCACCCCGATGTTAGTGCTCCTGCCTGTGGCCAAGGCACAATCCTTCACATTCACCTCCTGCACCGCACTCTCACCTTGGATCCAAGTTTGGTGCACAGCCATGTCGTACAGACCATAATAGGTGGTTCTGACTCGTGTGCCGGAATTGGTTTATGAGCTATAGGTTCAGCCATCAGGTTACGTTAGGTGACTCCGGTTGACATATCATTTTATATTGATTCACAGCACCTGGCTTACATATTATTTGCTGAGATACTTGACATGGCACATACTTTGGTTTTCTTTGCACTCAACCCTGATTTCTATATACGATGTATTATTATTTTATGAAAAAGTATACGGGTTTTACGGTGAGAGGTTATTATTTTTTGGAAGGGAAATGGTTTCAAAAAGCTTTGTTTTTGCCCACTCACGTTTTTTGTTTTTTGCCTCTCCAGGTTTTAACTGCTGAAAGTTCGTGTCGACGAGGATTCTTGGCGAATCTTAGTATAGGTGGCTACCTCTGAGGGTATGATCCTTACCCACACTATTGTACTTTACTTATACTCTGATGTCACTTGTGAAATGGGTTCATTCCCACTCACAGTGCACTCTTGTCTTTAGACATTATTAGGTTTAAATTTATTCATATTTTCCATATCACCATACTTTATTGCTTCGTCACCTTCCAGGTGTCGGCCAACACATCTCGATTCGGAGTCCTAGTGGACATTCCGGGTCGGGATGTGTTAGTATTGACATGTTGTATTGTGTAGCCATGTCTGTATTCATGCTTTATAATGCTTTAATGAAGGCTATTGTTGTTGTTGTTATGCTGAGCGTGACCTTTTTTTAATAAAAAAAAAGGTCCAAAACAACGAAACAACGTCATTTTTTACATGAAAAAATACAAGACAAGCGACATCGTTTCAATGGTTAAGTTTCGCCCCTCCTCTAGACAATTCTTGACTTTACCATTGCAGTATTCCTAACATTTTCCTTAACTAAAACATAATTCGCTAACAAGTGGAGATGAATATTTTAGATTATAGAGTTGATCTTTCTTTTAGGCTTTTTTATTTTATTTTATTTATTGAGGTTGGCTATAGGGTTTGTCAAGGTCATTTTTGTATGAACTTCTTGCCTGTGAGAAATTATTGTGTAGTATCGAAATTCCATCATGCGGTAACTAGTTCATCATTGTTTGAACATGTTTATGGATTATATTACTATAGCCCAAAACACCAATTAGTTCACTCATATTATAACATGTAGATTGGTTATGCCATGTGGCTATGTGCCAAATATACACTAATTTATGTTCCACTGGGCCTTAATTCAAAAAGACATGAGAACTTATATGAAATCAATATCCCCACTTAGTATTATCATATAGTAATATTTCTCTTCACTTGCAATGGAGGAGTCTTGATTCTCATGAATGTCAAGTTCATGACCAATTTATTCTTCCACCACTTTGTATGAAAATGTGACACATTCCATTTTGAGAGTAGAGTTTACTAGGGGTGGTTCGATATGGGATCCCAAACGGAAAATGGGATCTCGAAAAATTTCGGGACGGAAATTTGAAAACCAATCCCGAACTGAAATTTTTGTATTCCCAATTTTCAAAATTTCCAAAATGTTTTCAGTATTTCGGAATGGCTTTTGGGTTGAAATTTGAGATTTTTTTTTATGTGGGATAAATTTTGGGCTTTTGGTCTAAAATTTTGTTCCTCAATTTCATATCAATTGAATTTTAAGTTTTTTTTTACCTCATTTTAATTTTGAAAGTTTATACCAATTAAAATATCAATTCATTCATATCAAGTCAAATTGATGTTCCAAAATTTCAAACTACTTAATTTCATACTTCTATTTTTAATACAGTCTACTATCAAACTACTTAAATTCAACATTCAACGTGTATGCAACCAAAATAAATATATATTTTTTTTCGGTTTGGTTCGGGATTTTTGAACCATTGAATATGTAATCCCGATTCCTGTACCGATAGGTTCGGTCAGAATTTTTTGGTTTGGTTTGAGATTTTCGAGAAAAAATTCCAAACCTAGAGTTTACATTCATTGAACAATCTTTTCCTTTGCTTACAAAGTTAAATACAAGCCAATTTTCGGCTGCATTACAACATTAGCAACACAATCCCAATTTCCCTTGCCAAAAATCTGTTTTTCCTCCACTCACCCAAATTGTTCTCAGCACCAACCCCACTCACATAAAGCTTAAAAGAAGGAAAAAAAAAAAAAACAAATTACAGAAAACGTTTGTTTTTGTGTATAAATAAAGAATAATCAACTAACAACGATTCAATTTTTAAAATTTGGCACACCTCGATGGCAGACCTGTTTGATGATCAACCATCACTATCTCTGTGGCATTATTGCATCCAATCACATCCTGCCCCAACTTTGCCCCGGCTGCCTTTAGGCCTTTCAGGGAGACCGGATGGTTGAAGAGGTTCAAAGATGGCAGCCTTGATGCTGGAGGCAATTTCCCACCTGGCAAAAAGTTTCTAAAGTCTTCCTTCAACAATGGCACCTCAAAATCTGACTTGTCATGCTTCACCACATTGTCCTTGGCACTGATATGTGCCCCGGGTTCCATATGATTAGTCGAAAAGCTTGCCTGGTTCGGGAAGTTCGGATAGAGACTGACGTACCCTCTGAGGTACATCATGTCTATGAGGAACTTTTTCCATGAAGCTTGCCATCCATTTGTCCTGGACTTGGGAATTTGAACCGGATTTTTCTTGGCGTCTTCGGTGAATCTCATGTTCATGTAGACATAGAATTCTCTCCATTGCTTGGGGAAGAAGACTGCACCCCAACTGCAGGGTAACTGATGGAAATAAGGGGTGTTTGGATGGATGTTCTTGAAAAACTCAGTTGGATTCCACTTAGGCCTTTCTTTCACCACTTCAACGAGCTTAGGGGTGTAAAGAGAGATTGAGGAGAGCTCTGGGAGGGACACTTGGGGGTCATAGTGGTAGGCTAAGAGGGCATATTTGATCCATAGGTAGTAGTAAGGAGAGACTTCGATATCATCCTCAAGTAACAAACCAAAATCATCGTCGGATGAAGGGTACCAACTCTCACTGACAGCTCGAATAAGCCCTCCTTGGATGATTCGTCTTTTGAGGGTTTTCGGGCCATGAGGCCAGTCAAAGGAACTTACTAGTCTAATTGTTGCCTCATCCACTTTGCTGTCCATGTTAAAGCTGATAGGTACCTCATCACCAAGATAGTAGGCATCACTAAGAGATCTGAGCAGCCTTGTAAGTGAGTGAACTCTGTTTTGGGTGATGATGTTGATAGATATTCGCATTCGGTTCCAATCTGCATTCGAGAAATTGGTAGGTTAGATGCATGCTAAAAGAAAGTACGAAAGGGTACGGAAAGTTAATGATATATTTTTAAGCATATTTGATAACCTAATTGGAGTAAAAAGCTATCAATTTAACTTACTTGGCAATGCTGTTGTTCTAAGATCAGCCATCCAAAGAACCTTCGAAATCGAAGGCCTTGGTAAAAGAACCAATGTGGTAGCATTCAAATTAGTCTCTGTTGCCATTTTCAATGCTTTCTTCACATTAGGATTAATGTCAGCCACTGTGATCACCACACTTGGGTTATGAATTTTGATCAATCCTTTCATGCTAGCATACACTCCTTGAAGCACTACCACCTCCGAGTTTGATACTCCCGAAAGAGCTCCCACAGCCAAATCGAATATCTTAAACCTTCGCTCTTTACAGACCAACTTAGGCCACTTGAGAGCAGTCGCTGCATCTTCACAAGCGCAGTAGTTGCCACCCGAGACAGCGATGTAAGCTTTCTTGCCAACGGTAGACCTGAATTTCTCAAGAAGGGGTGCAATTGCCTTCACTTCATCAACCGAGTGAGCATAGAAGAGAGCATCAATCTTTTGAGGATACATTGCTGCCCACTGAGTGATATAACCTGTTGATAGTGCTTTCCACCATTGTTCATCTCGGACTTGAACGATATCTTTGAAAATTACAGTGGTTTCGGACACATAAGCAAGTCTATGTTCACTGTCACCCCAAGTTTCCTTATCATTTGAGTCAACTGGAAGAACAAATGATCCTGCATTTCTGTACTTTTGAAGCTGATAGCTGCATTTTCACCAAAATAACAAAGCAAACCATTAGAAACTTGTTCAAATCGCTAAATATAATCCATTTGAGAATTGTATGTCCAGTTGATAACAGATTACTCAGAAAATGCCTTAGTGTGTGATCAGAAAATGCCATAGTGTGTGCACTCTTCTACAAGGTCAACCTCCACCATACGACCAGTCACTTCAATGCTCTACTTAGTTACTTGCCGGCTCTTTCAGGCTCGGCGCGACAAAAGTTCCTTAAAAATATATTACATGGAGAATGGTACGTAATTCAGAATTTAACGTCCACTACACTAATAATATTTTTTTCTTTGTTTTAACTTGTAACCAATATTCCAATGTTTTTGCAGGAAATATTTGAAATTTTGGTGGTTGGTGTGATTGCTGCGGTTGGTAATGACCAAGAACCCTAATGTCCTCCAACCCAAATGCAACGCAATAATAACCCCACAATGCTGAAGGGGAATCTGGAAAATTTAAATAAGTATAACGTGGGAGCAGATAATGTACAAGAGACAAGCAAGTGGATGCAGAAAATCAACTAGTGGAAGAATTAGCAAAATTAAGTAAAAAATATCAACATTTACATCTACAAAAGACAAGTTGACCACATTATTAGAGCAATAGTGTTGGATTCCTTCACACAAACTAATCCCAATTAGAAACAAAATCTGATTACGGAATTAAAACTTGAAAAAGGCCAATTTGTGACAGAGTCGATCTTCATCTTTTCTGGATTTTGTGTTCACAATTTATTCCAAATCGATATTCTAAAACATGCCCGAATTAATTAAAATTTCCATCTAAGGAAAATTTCTGATTAAATACTTGAAACCGTTGCCTACTTGGATGAAATTAACAAAATCACATTGGAATTCAACTGTAATTTTCTCTAGTAACTAGTAATATGAGCCTATATCAAGGTAAAAACTACTAAGATGAAAATAACTAAGCAGACGTGAGTTAGGCCAGTTGGGTAGAGCAGGGTGCTCTTCTCTTCACTTGAGTTTGAATCCCCCTACCGTATATTAGAGCAGTTAATATTATCGTGTCTAAAAAAACTGATGAAAAGCAATAAAAAATGTACCTGAGGTGCAGATCTTCGCCGGTCGAAAAGGTGAAGGGTGTCTCAGTGAAAAGTGTCTTGATAAGCTCTGCAGACAAGAACCAAGAGCTGGAAAGGAAGTCCACCTGCACAATTTTATCCAGTGTGATATCATACGCAGGGTCAGGCAAATAAAGCCCTGCCTCCTTAGACCTGAACTTTCTGTAGCTTGGAAAGGTAAAATCCTTCTGCCTGAATGGCAAAATCCTCCCTATGCTGCCCAAAACCGCGTTCTTGTACTTCTCCGTCCCCGCCACATGTGACAAAATCTGCAGCATTTTCTTCCCAGGAATCATGTCATCGTCAAGAATGTACACAAGATCAGCTTCGGTTTGTAAAGCCATTTGGAACCTTCCATAGTACTTGAAGTCATAGCTCGAACTTATGAAGCTTATCCTCGAATCGTTGTAGCTATCTACAATTCTCTTTAAAGAGAGCTCATTTGGGCTCCCAAATGAAAGAACCCAAACATTGTGGAAAGGAAGGGTTTGTTGAAGCAAAGTGTCCAGCTGAGCACAAAGTGTTTTTCTCTTGAAGTGGTTTAAGATCACTGTGACTTTTGGCTTGTTGGGGCCTTTCAAATCCCACTTTGATTTCATTGCAATCAGCTGAGCAAGAGTTTCCGTGCCGATGGATTTGCTCTGGAAGTCCAAAACCTCATTGTAAAGCTCTGTCTTGAGCTTGATCATCTGATCATCATTGGACTTCTTCTGCATGAAATCAATCTTTTCGTGCTCACAAACTAATGAGGGCGTGATTGGAAGGCCTTCAGTTCCAACAAGAGAAGCGGATTCTTGATAGTGGTTGAGAATGTGGGGTTGGATTATATAGTGTTTCCATTGCTGTGCAATCTTGGTAGCCCATGCAAAGTCTGGTTTGGTTCGTAAGTCGATCGAAGGGCTCATGTAGTAAAGGAGGAATGTTGCATAAACTGCAAAGGCAAATTGGAGACAAGTGAGGGCAGTTACAAGCCTAGCAGAAGTACTCTTATGAGCCTTCAACTTGACCTTCCCTCCCACATAATCATTTAGCATTCCTTCCAAGTAATCTGCACTTCTCGTATTCGAATTTCGAGCCATCCCCCTCATTTGAATTCAATCTAGATTAATCGCACCTGAAAAAGATGAAATTATCATCAAACACGTTCATAAATCGGTCATCGTCCTTGAATCATGAGCTGAGAAAACAAAACTTGTAAAGCAATTAAAGCTTGAAACTCACCAAAAACAAGAACCCAAATGAGCAAAGACAACAAATATGAACTTGTTAGAGTGCTAGCTATTAAATAAGTGGAGGTTGAGATTATTATTTCAGAAATTTCATCAAACACTTGGACTTCACCGCCACCAACCACATTGAGGAGAAAAGCTTTTGAAAGGCCAAAAGGGCTTTGAAGTAAGCTGGTCCTAATTGTGTTGATAAGCTTTGAAGGGTCATGTGTTTATATATATCTATATACTTATGTATATGTAGTAGGAAAAGTACAAGAAAAAGTGAAGGGGAAGCACCCCCATGGAAAATGCAGCAGAGGTCACATGGGGCAAAATGCATATAATTAAAAAAGGACTGTTAGGATTAAAGTATAACAAGAGAGTTTTTTAGACGCGTTCCCTTCACTCCAACTCTTACATTTCCACCCTTAAGACATCCATTGAAAGCCGGGTTTGCTGCCGCAGATAAGGGCTTCCCCTGCGTTTTCGGCACTGCTATGTGACCAAAAATTCTCTCTCTCTCTCTCTCTCTCTCATATTTACTGACCACTGAGACCCCAGAAGCAAATCGAAGCCAATAGAAGTCTATAATCATTTTTTTAACGGACATTATAGAAGGAGTATTGTTAGGTAGATCAATTTTTTAGACCAAATTTGCAAATATGTGATGTGTTACAATAAAAAATAATTAAACAAGTTAATCAATACTTAAATAATAATCTAATTATTAGCAACGGCTTCCTATAGTTTACAAACTATTGTTTAAATAGATGCAGAGTCTCTCTAGCAGAGAATATCGAAACTAATGAGATGAAATTTGTCAAAATCTCAATTCCCAAGAAAAATTTGCTTTCGGTCTCAGTATGTTATAAAAGTTATTTATTCACTACAAGTAAAACAATTAGAAGTTTGCACATCATTTAGTAACAAAAGTTGGTGTAATAAGTTTGTATCGTTGTACTATTGGATGAAAAAGAACATGTATCATGCAGGGCTAAGACTCATACACGCTACATTGATTGCGAAAGGAAATGAATTAAAAAGTAGTACTAGATACATTAACTTAAGAGATGCAAATTGATGTGTCAGTGTTTTATTTTTATTTTATTTTTATATTTGTTTTGGTCGGTTATGAAATTTATTTACTCATAGAAAGTAAGAAATTTCCGCGTCGGTTAGTAATAAGAGTTAGTGTAATACGTTTATGCCTCTAGTATTATATATTGAATGATAAAGAACATGCATCTTGACCAAAAGAAAATGAAGACAACGTAGAGGTAAGACTCATACAAGCTACCTTGATGGTGAAGGAAATGAGTAGAGATAAGATCATAAAAGAGAATATCCTCTCTGTTTTTTTCAGCTTTCTGCTTCAGTAGAACAAGCTAAACCTAAACCTAAAATTCACACCACCACCACAGAAAAGTGGACGAAGAGCTGCCGCGTTAGGGTTACAGAGAATTGAAGCATTTGCATGAGAGGCATAAAGATTGAGTACTAAAGCGATAAATTAGTTCAAAAAATAACTAAATAAATCTTTATGTGCATTTGAAATATGAAAAATGTAGTTTGACCGTATCAAGATACCTAATTGTACATTGCAGCAAGCTTTAATTTGTTAATGTTTTTTTACCAAACTTTGACAAGTTGAATGCAAGAAAGCTATTTCGCTGTGAATTTTGCTTGCAATGGGGATAATCCAAATGGATTTTTGCCCCTTTTATTCTAGGAAAATTAGAAATTAGAAGGCAAAGTGTGAATTGAAAAATAGAAATTTCTTGAATAGCAGAAATTGGTCAAGTCGTATTTTTTTGGTGAATTGCCATTAGGGTTGCAGAAGCTGAATAAGACGAATGGGATATTAGGTTTCACAACATTTGCAATGAGGAGAAATTCTATGTTTACACGTTTAACTCACTCACATCGTGACAATGTTGGTCATTCAAAAATGTGTTACAAAATAGATTGAGTGATTGGAAATTATTAAAGAGAATTTCTGTTTGGAAGAAGGGTTGAGAAAATTAATTAGTTAAATTAAGAAAACACTTCATTACTATCTTTAAGAATATAATTAGAGCAAATTATATGAATGGCCCCTAAATTTCAACCAAAATTTCATTTTAGAAAATGATAGTTTTCAATAAAAAAATTCTCGTATTGTCGAGGTTTTCTTAAATAATAAAAAAGAAAATAAAAAAGAGAAAATGATTGTAAGCCATAAATGGAGGGAAGAGTTAGAGAGAGCTTCCATTTTTTTGATTTGAGAGGCTGAAAGGCCCTTGGATTTAGTGCTTGATGCACACAACTAAACTACTTTTAATGGAAAGGTTTGAGAAGTATTCAAATTTTGGACATGTAGACTTTCAATTAATTAGTCTAGTTTTTGAAGGTTTAGAGTTTAACCAATCAAGGAAGACTCGAGCGTACTGAGAAGTGGTTTGATCACTGTTCCAAAGGGTCGAGAACTTCTGGATTGGATTGAAACTCGAGTGACAAAATGCCATTCCTAGACACATATCTCAAAGTATGGAGATGCAAATGATGGCTATGAGACTTGAGCTAGGGACCAAATTGAAACTTAAGGCAATAACCCGTTAACTACTGATCAACGTCTAAAATATCGATATTATCGGCAAAATATCGCTGATAATATCATTTTTTGCAACAACGATATTTTCACAGTGTTCCACTTGATTATCATGATAATATCGCGATATTATCAATATTATCGATAATATCGCTCACTCTCTCCGTCGTCGCAACGGCAGCGAGGCTCCATCGTCGTATGTGCCAAGATCTGCGCCTCTCTCTGCCAAGATCTGCTCCTTTCTCTGCAATCCTCTCTTCGGATCCCAAAACGCACTCGGGTTTGATGGATCCTCCGCCTCATACGGCCTAAAGTTTAGGTTGATGGTGCTCGCCGCCGCCGGGAGGTGAGAAAGGGAGGAGGAATGGTCCACATGTGGTGATGGTGCTCGCCGGAGTGTGCGCCATTGTGGTGGAGGTCACGGTGGGGTGGGTGTGGTGTGTCTGTGCTCCGGGAAGGAGAGTTGCAGAGATGGGGGGAGAAGAAATAAGGAGAGGAATGAGGGAGAAGGTTCGAGGGATTGGGGAAGGGGGAAACACGGGGAAGTGGGGCGTGTGTGTGTATGTCTGCTTTGGGAATATGAGTTGTAGAGAAGAGATGGGGGGAGAACCGAAGAAGAAACAAGGAGAGGGAGGGAGAAGGATTGA
>JADOBS010302266.1:0-13705 GCA_015708375.1 Cydonia oblonga
AGATGAATAAGGTGGTTGATAATTTAGAGCATCAACTTGTGGATTTGCATGAAGAAAACGAGAAATTAATGGGTTTGTATGAAAGAGCCATGCAAGAGAGGGATGAACTCAAAAGGGTGCTTGCATCTGGTGGACGGGAAAAAGTTAAAGCTAGAGGAGAATTTGATTCCCCAAAGAAGCTTGTGGATGTGCTTGCTTCCGATGGAGGTGCATCTCCTATGTCTCTGGAGGCAAAGAACTTTATTAGCGATAATGGTCTTTCTGGTTCTGATGAAGGAGCAACCTCAATGGAGGAATTTGGTTTATCTGGAGTGAATGTGCAAAATGGGTTCCGCCATATATCTGATGAAGTGAAAGCGGATATTGAAGAAAGTGGTGGCTCAAAATCTGTGCTTGATATGGCCGGTCTATGTACCGTTAACACTGAAGGGGATTCAGGAAATGAGGCTGATGTTGGAACTGCATCTGACATGGAACTGGACCAATCAGATCTCACCACAGTAAAGCTTTCACAAGATCTCAATTTGGTCAGAATGAATCTGGAAAGAGCAGATGAGCAACTTCTAGATTCTGCAAAAACTGTTTCCATATTTGGTTGCATGGAGAAATTAATTTTAAAGGTTGGCAAACTCTCAAGAGAAATTGAAGCAACGGAAGATGAAATTCAGGTCAAGCAGAAGCTTTATGAATCCTATGAACTCCTCTCTGAAAAACTGAAAGAAAACAGCACTCTAATTGACAACAAGTTGTCAGCTCTCAAGTACTCCCTATCTAGCTTTTCTTCCTCAGTTGTTTACTTTGAGCAGCGAGAAGCTCGGGCAAGAGCAAGGGTAGCAGCTTCAACATCTTATCTGGATCAAAAGAAAGGGGAATTGGTCTTCCTACAAACACAAAAGGATGAAATGGCTGCTGAATTGACGAAAATGCAACAATCTGAGGTCGGACTAAAGAAAAGTCTTGCGTGCCTGAAGTCAAAGCTGGATGATGAAAATAAAAAACAAGAGAGTGAACAGGTTCTCTTTGCGATAGATAATGTTGAGAAGACAGACCCCTCACAGAAAAATTGGCATTTGGGAGGTAAAGCTACCGAGTTACTGAAGTCTGCGGAAGAGAAAACTAAACTACAGACTGAGATGAAACTATGTCGAGAAAACATTGGAGTCATCAGAAGGGAACTTGAGGATCTGAACAGGAAGTTTGGGAAGGTAGATAGTGAGCTGGTAGCTGTACAAGCGGAGATGCAGAAAGCTGTGAAGTCAGTGGAAGAGATGGAACTTGCACTTGAGAATGTAATGAAGGAGAAGGAAATGCTGTTGGAAGTAAGAGACAATGGAAAGACTGAAATTGAAAGCCTGGTTATTGAATACCAGCTGCATTTGTTCGAATCGGTATTAAAGGAGGCAGAGTCAAAGATTTTGGAGGAAGACTTGCAGACTGAGTTACGAAAGTTGGAAAAGCTGCGCAACGAAAGGGTTTTAGCGGCTGAGAAGACAATGCAGTTGTTGGACATGAGGTCTCATCCATGCTTGTTATCAGAAAAGATGGAGGAAGAGCTGCAGAGTGTTAGGAAATATGTTGTGGAGGCGAAGTCATTGCTGCTCGGTGAGGCCAATTCAACTGTCAGTTGAAAACCGATAAAAAAACTACGGTATTTCAACAAGATGCTTTGATTGTTACACTTGTAATTAGGAATCACTCCTCTTTTCTGTTTTGTATGAGCCAACAATATTGTCTACTGCTTCATTTCAATTTTGTTGTTTTTCTTGTTAACTCAGTCCATCTTCCAAACTAGAGCGTTCAAACTTCAACAGCAGGAATGAAAAACATCTGTTTTTTCAGTGATTTTGTCAATGAACCTGTAAAATACATCTTGAATTAGTCTCTCCCGTGCGTGAAATAAATCTTGTAAAAAACTTTTTCACAACCTTGAGAAAAATACTAATTCATCGAACCCCTTTGTTAGCACATATTCAGTTTGTTGAAACATCATTGGGTCGGCAAACGGCAACATATTCAGATTGGGTGTACATCACTAGACCATAGAACTAATTTGTCTTGGAGTGCCCTTAGTTCAATGAAGCAACACTACTTCTAGTTGGGCCACTTATCTAAGTCTCAACCGATGAAGAGTATTTGATTTTTTTGCCAAAATAGGTAACTTTATTAGCTTCCCTAGGGAAGTGAGGTGTTCTATGATCGATTACTTACAAGTTTATTTCAGAGTTCGGCATTCAGATGACTTAACAACATTCATGAGGCACTCATCTTTTTTGAGGATCTTTGTTCTTATAGCCATACCAATTCGATGCACTTACATTCTCACAAATATAGTTGAAGTTGCCGAAGCTGGTGCAGAAGATCCTGAACTTCACGGGGAATTTAGCAACCTTGTTTTCAGGTTATAGAACCCTAGGCCGAGAAACGTTCTTTCCTCAGTTGTAGTCGCTAAGTGTAGAAGTCAGCAACACATTCGACAGCACCACCACATATATTCTACTGACCCGACCAATCTCGGTCGCGAGTTGGCATGCCCGCATTCACAAGAATGATGTAGTTAGCTCAATAGTTGCTCGGCATGCGCTCCACGTAAGTCTTGTAATTTTTAGGATCAACAAATCCACATCAAACATGTATAAATCACTATAGTAGACATAGCGCAGTTTTGAGGGTGAACCACTTAAACTGTATTGTGTATCACTTAGCCTTTTATCTCGAGGCCCATCAAGTGTTGACCAGACTGATCTTTGTTGAACTTCCAAGTTTTGAACGTTAATATATTGATATAAGCACATTATTTTGGTACAACCAAGGGAATGTTAGCTGTCATCTCCATTTGGTACAACCAAGGGCTGTTACTACAACGACGATTTGCTCTTCATTTCTAATGACACAAATTATCATCTTCCGAAACGTTTTCTTGCACGGTCGAAGACATTGTTTTGGAAATTCGTCAACGGATAGCCACAAAAGTTGTTGGGGTGCCTTTGTTTCGATAAGGGTGGTGCTATCCACACAATCATTTTTATTTTTCACACACCTTTCTTAATTTCTGGCGGTCGGATCGTGTGAATTGAAGAAGATTAATGGACAAAAATAAACATGATGTGTGAATAAAATTCCTAGAGGTATCAGGTTGACAAACATACTGTTCAACGAAAGTCTCACAACAAATGGAGCTAACCTGTACGGTAGAGGAAATGAAAATATGTAATGTCATATATAAATTTCTATCCCGCGTGACATTAACACAATCACGTCAGTAATGTAGTCGTGTCATGTAAACTTTTAAATACAAGAAAGTCTTTTCCAAGACTCCCAGTCCCAAACCTTTTGTAAAGTGCGAGAAGATGCGGCAAAGCACTAACAGCCAACAAGCAGTTAAGGCGAGAAACGTAAAAGAATTCCCCCTTAATTTTCACTTGGATTTCCTCCTAAATTTTTTACTTGGAAAATTAAGGATTTAAACTATTTTTTTGGGCTAATTTCTCTCCTACCGTTAGTTTTTCATAGATTTCATCCAAATTGACATTAACTCTTGATGGAGATTTTTACCACCTGCCAAAGTAGGGATAAAACACTTAAAAATACTTACAGGAGTATAAGATTATCGTAGTATAGCTCAAGCAAGGTCGTTTTTCATATGGATTGAATAAATAATTTATGTTAAAAACAAATCTTGATTAATTATTTGAAAAAAAAATTTGAAAAAGATTGATTTAATGACCTAAAATATTAAAAACGAATTTAATTAAAAACAATTAAATAACTTGAAAAAGTAAAGAAAACAAAAGAAAATAGTTTGAAAATCTATTTAAGTACTAGAGTTCCGTCATCACCTTAATAGTCCTACATAGTTTTTCTAATTATTTATGACTTATACATGCATATTTTGAATGTTAGGTTTTCTTAATGTATATTCTACTTGGAACCTCCAACATAAAACGTATATCTAACATACAACCCGTCCCCCAGATAGAATGTGAACATGCAAGACTCAATAAGTTTTGTGAAAACCTTTTGAAAAACCATACAACCGTTAAGACGTGTCATCCATCCCAAGAAGTTACACATATTAACCACAAGAAGCCTTAGTCAATTTCAGAGACAACTCTTCGCCAAAATTGTATCAAATTACTTTTCTAAATATCCTAATGGTGACCAATCATCATGACAATTACATAGTTTAAACTGATTAATAATTCAAAACTTGCATGCATAATATCATAAGTAAATTGAAAAGAAATTACATATTCTTGCTAAGGCTCGTGGCCTCGCCCTAGCAAACGAAACTAGTTACTAACAATCATAAAACAACATATGATTAAGAACATGAATAGAAAACACCTTGAAATACAAATTATCAAAGCCTAGCTAAGTTCTCCAAATTGATGCGTTCTTTCCTCCTTCATTTTCATGGCTAAATACCCTTATTTATACTATTACAAAATAAAAACCTACCTAGAAAAGGTCTTCTAAAAACTAGGAAACATAATAGAATAAGATAACTATGAAATAAAAGGTCTCCTATTTAAATAGAATAAGATAACTATGAAATAAAAGGTCTCCTATTTAAACTGGAATTCGAACTGCAGAGAAAATCCATCTATTGACCAACCGAATCAACTCCGATTTGATCCCAAAAGGTCTCCTTTTAAAGCTTGAGATATCCTTAACAAATTCTCAGAGGGAATCTTCCTCAAAATATGCCATCTTGACCTTCAAATACCCAAAAACGTTCAAAAACGTCAATCTGGGAAAATTGTGTGCTGGACCTTTATTTTATTACCACGGTCAAACGGCTTGGTAGAAAAATCTGGAATTTTGATACAATCATCCTGAACTACGAACATCCTCCAATTTGCTTCAAAGGAAGTCGAATGTTCTACATTGAAAATACATAACAAAGTATCAAAATTCTACCAAAATAACCAATAAATTATAACTAAGATTAGGGTAATATATAGTATAATATGGACTCATCAAATACCCCCAAATTTAGCTTTTTGCTTGTCCTCAAGCAAAACAAAACTAAAAAATAAATTAAAAACTAACAAACAAGAAACTTAACGCAAACTTAACTAAGACAAAATTTCCACCTTCAAGTTCCTAACCATAGAAAACGTTAAAAATCAGAACATCTTTTCAAAAGTTCTAATGAATCCCACTATAGAGTCTAAGCCATTTAGAATCAATTAGAAAAGAATTCACAAACTTTATTTCGGTGTAAAGTGAACCAACATAGCTAAAGAGACTCGATTAAAATCCCTACCTCTCGTCCTCTTATTTCAAACATAACTATCTTTTTTTTTTCCTTTCTTCTTTTCGATTTTTCTCAATTTTTTTTTCTTTTTCATACATTTTTTTTCCAGTAACATTGTGACAACCCGTCCCGAATGTATATATTATTTTGTCCTCGAGAGCGTGGAAGTTACGATTATGCCCTTGTGCGTTGAGTTGAGATTGTATAATTAGACTAAGAAAGGGACCAATTAGTTCTACTCCTAATTAATTGGATCCAATTAGAACTAAAGGACTTAAGGTTTTGTTTGGTTGGCTGTAAATTGGACCACACAATCACACACACACATATCACACCCGTTGACTCTCTCTCTCTCTCTCTCTCATTCTCGAACTTTTTCATTCGTCCGTACACTCGTACGGTCCTCTCCTCAACCCTCGTCATCTCTCACAGATTGAGTTATTTAAGACCACCATCGTACTCCTCGGGACTTCACGAGTTGAGTGGTATCTTTGGGATGACGAACGGTTCACGGAAACGAGAGATACCCGGGCTCCGGTAAGATGCACTGTTATGCTTTTGTGATCGTTGTAATTTCACTGAGATTTAAGGCTTAAGGGAGTCTTAAAACAGCTTTGCAGGGACCTTAGGATAATTTTTGAAGGTTTTGGACGTCGAGATAGGTCAGTTTCTTGAGTTGCAGAGGTGATCGGAATGTCGAAAGGTTTTCCGACTGTTTTTCATCAGTTTTAAGGATTAAAAGAGGCAAGAACTTGTTCTACTCGTTCAGGGCTTCAATTTGGTATAGTATTTATGAAGTTTGGTTGAAAAACGAAGGAGAAATTAAGAATTTTCAGTTTTCCAGAAACTGGCGATCGTAGCGGCGCCGACGCCCGACTCCGGCGAACTAAGGAAGAAAGAGGCAAATATTCCGTCAAAGTTGACGGAATATTCTAACGGCGTCAGGTATATTTAACGGCATATTCTAATATTTTAACGAAATATTCCCTTACGCTGTTAGGGATTCCGTTTGGTGTGCCAGGCACGTGCCTGCTCGTGGCCGCCGGTATGGCCGTACCTTGGCCAGTGCGTGAGGGCGTGTGGGTGCTCGGAATTTTTTTCTAAAAATATGGGGATGTTCGTGGAGTTGTGTAGATCACGGTGGTATATTCAAATACCCCAATTGAGCAATGTTTGAGAAATTATTACCTAGTTTTGTGTATGTGCTTTAAAATAACATTTATATAGTTGTTTCGCACATAGGTGAGACCTATCTTGAGGACGAGCGCAATCAAGCAAGACTCGGGGGCTACGAACCTCCCACATATCAGTGAGTGGGCTTTTTGTTTTCAATATATATCTATATACTTGATATTTTTTCCCAAAACATTGTTTTAAATGAAAGTATGTTTTGAAATGCCATGCCTATTGATTTATATTTAGCCTATGAATTAGTATAGTATGCATAAATGTGATTTGACACTGTGGACGCTCAGGTAAGTACCAGGTGAGTTGTAGATTGTTTATGTGAATTGATGATTATTTGAGATGTGTTGAGAGCTCATAAACCTGCACCCCGGTGTTAGTGCTCCCGCCTATGGTTAGGGCACAATCTTTCACGTGATGTTCACCTCCTGCACCATACGTTCACCTTGGATCCAAGTTAGGTGCACAGTCCTGTTGCATAGACCACTATAGGTGGTTTTGACTCGTAGGTGACCCGTGATTATTTGTATAGTCTTCATGTGATTGTAGCACTTGAGTGTATTTATTTACACCCAGTTCTGTCATACAGACTACTATAGGTGGTTCCGACTCGTGTGCAGGCATTCTTGTTGGGCTATAGATTCGGCCGTACATGCCACTTTAGGTAGATCACGCTGATATGTTATTTCTCATGAGTTTATTTCACCTGAGTTATTTATTCTGTTATTTTGAGATATTTGGCATGTCATACTTATGAATATCACTATTTCTGAGCATGGTTTTGAGATATGTATATATTATATTTTATGGGAATTATATAGGTTTTACGGCGAGGGGTTAGAACATTTGATAAATTAAATGGTTTTGAAAAGCTTTGTTTTTGCCCACTCAAACTTTCTGTTTTGAGCCCCTCCAGGTTCTAGGTAGGAGTTATCGTTGGTGGCTCACGAGGAATTGACGATGGTTCTGACAGATCATCACAAATGTAAGATCACCTTTGGGTGTTATATAATTAGTATTCGTCCTGCTGGACTGCACTTAGGCTATTTATGCTCTGGTTTTGTGCAATCACTCTTAATCTCGCACTTGCACCTTATCTTAGCTAGTACTTTTAGTAGGTTGGTTTTTATTTACTCGTAAATCTCTTTATAAATTTCTTTTCCATGCTGCGAACATGGTTACGTCACTCTCACGTGACGGCCAACATGCCTGGATCTAGGTCGGGGTGTGTTAGTTTGGTATCAAAGCCTAGGTTGGTAGTCCTGCATATCTTGTGAATTTTCTAATTATTTTGATGTCTTTTGTCAGAACTATGCCGCCTTGTAGAGAGCCATGTCCTTCAGCTGAGCCTAGTTTCCCTGATGTTGCTCAGTTAGGGGAAGCTATAGCCAATGCTATTCAGTTTTCGCTTCGTCATCCTCAAAGGACACCTCTTGAGGTTGTGTATAATTTGAAGTTGAATCATTTCATGGGTAATGAAGGCCATGAAGGAGCAGAGCGATGGCTCGATCATCTTGAGAAGACTTTCTGTGTAATGCATAGTCAGGGAAATCTTCCTCTTTATAGATAGGTCAAGATGACTACCTAGTTTCTGGGTCCTGAACCTGCATCCTGGTGGAGACAGGAGGCTTATTCAATGACACTTGAGGTAGCAGCTGATTGGGAAGTGTTTAGGCAGTTATTTCAGAAAAGATTTATTCCTCCAAAATATATTGATAGTAAGAAGCAAGAATTTACACAATTGAGACAGGGGAAATGATAGCAAATGAGTATTATAGGAGATTTATTGACTTGTCCGTTGTCATCTGAAGGTTGCTGCTAATCCAGTTGAGATGCTTCGTCACTTTAGGCTGGGTACTAAAAAGAAATGGCGCTCTATGGCGACCATTACTCCCTGTGCCACTTACCAGGAGTTCTTTGAGATTTTGTTGAGGATTAAGGATTCAGAGAATATGCCCAGCGAGAGTGAGGAGGAATAAGAAAAAGATGGAAATCAGATGAAGGATGATAAAGGTAAATCTCAAGGACCTCACAAGACTCAGAGCATTAAGAGAAGTGGAGCTAGTTCCAGTTCTTCCAGTAGGGGTTTTAGTTCCACTGGTCAGAGGAAATGTGGTAGATTTTCAGGGGGTCCTAGATTCTAAAGACAAAGAGATTCTGGTAAAGGAAGTGCTCATTTATGCCGCAAATGTAATAATAGGCATTTTGGGGAGTGTAAGAGAGGTAGCATTGGATGCTATACTTGTGGTCAAATGGGGCATAAGGCTATGCATTGTCCTCAGAATCAGCAGAGACCTCAGCAGCCTTCCATACCACTGCATGTGCCAATCCAGCAAGTTCCAGGGTCTGGTAGTTATGACCAGATGGGTCGTGGTGGTGCTTACCATTATCAGGGTGACGCTGCTCCTTATGTTTTAGGGCAGTATCGGTATTCGCAGGATCCTTATTACCAAAGTGGGTATCCTCAGTACCCTGGAGGTTATGCGTCGTATCTTCCTTATTCAGCTGGTGGATCTCAATGGTACCAGGGAGGATAACCCCAGTAAGTAGAGGTTGCTTCCAGCAGTGCAGGATCTTCGAGGCAACCTAGTCAGCCAAGTCAGGGGCGAGTTGTGCAGGGGTGAGGTAATCAAGCTAATAGAGGTCGTGGAGGACGACAACAAGCCTAGGGACGTATTAACCACATCACACTACAGGACGCTCAGAATAATCTTGACTTGATCATGGGTATGTTAAATATTCTTGGTCATTTTGTTAGAATATTGATTGATTATGGTGCTACACACTCTGTTATTTCTCATATGTTTGCTCAAGTGACGCAACCTCATCCTACACCTCTTGGATATGATTTAGAGTTTGCAATGCCTAAAGGTGAGATATGTTATTTTGATTGTGTATATCCAGGATTTCCAGTGATGGTAGAGGATGTAGTTATGCCAGCTAACCTTATCTAGTTAAATATTGTTGATTTTGATGTTATTTTAGGCACATATTGGTTGCATTACAATCGTGCCAATATAGATTGCTACAGGAAAACAATTACTTTCTATCATCCTGGATTGCGTAAAGTTACATTTGTGGACGAGCAGAGTGGGGTGAGGCATGGCGGATATTTGGCTCATGTGGTGCTGAATGATAATGCTCCTAGTAGTGTGGAGGATGTTCGAGTAGTCAGGTATTTTCCTGATGTATTCCCTGATGACTTACCTGGATTGTCGCCAGACCGAGACGTGGAGTTCACTATTGATTTACTTTTAGGTACGGATCCTGTATCTTTGACTCCTTATTGAATGGCTCCTGTTGAGTTGAGGGAATTGAAAATCCAGTTGCAGGAATTAATTAGGTTTTATTCAGCCTAGTACTTCACCATGGGGAGCTCCAGTTTTATTTGTAAGGAAGAAAGACAGGACTTTGAGGCTATGTATTGATTATAGGCATTGAATCAGGTAACAATTAAAAACCGTTATCCGTTGCTGCGTATAAATGATTTGTTTGATCAGCTCCGAGGTGCCTGTGTGTTTTCTAAGATTGATTTAAGTTAAAAGTGAAGATGTTCCTAAGACGGTGTTTTGGACTCGATATGGTCATTATGAGTTTCTAGTGATAGCATTTAGGTTAACTAATGCGCCTGCTGCTTTTATAGATTTGATGAATCGAGTATTCCAGCAATATTTGGACAGGTTTGTCATTGTTTTCATTGATGATATTCTGGTATACTCTAAGTCTAAAGCAGAGCATGTTCGACATCTTACTTTGGTGTTGAAGAGATTGAGGGAACACCAATTATATGCTAAGTTTGGCAAATGCCAATTTTGGTTGGATCAAGTGGCATTTTTAGGACATGTTATATCCACTCAAGGTATTCACCTAGATCCTCAAAAGGCAGCAGCGGTTGAGAATTGAGAGCAACCACGAACCGTCACTGAGGTACAAAGTTTTCTTGGCCTAGCAGGCTATTATCAATGGTTTGTTAAAGACTTTTTAGTCATTGCTTTACCATTGACGAGATTAACTAGAAAAGATGTTAAGTTTGAGTGGGATGATAATTGTGAGCAAAGTTTCCAGAAATTGAAGCATTATCTCACTCATGCATCTGTTTTGGCACTTCCAGATGATAATGGTAATTTTGAGGTCTACAGTGATGCTTCTCTGAATGGTCTAGGTTGTGTATTATGCAGCATAAGAGGGTGATCGCTTATGCTTTGCGACAATTGAAGCCTCATGAGATGAATTATCCTCCACACTACTCGAAGCCCAGATGAATGATGAAGAGACCCAAGAATTAATTCAAGCACGAAATCGGGAAAAGTAGAAAAATCTCAGAATTAGAGAATCGGATGACATGCTTATGCAGGAGAGTAGAATGGTTGTGCCAAATAATGCAGAGTTAAAGAAAGCATTTCTTGATGAAACGCATATTTTAGCATATGCAATGCATCCTGGAGGAACTAAAATGTATCATACCATTCAACCATTTTATTTTTGGCTGGGTATGAAAAGAGAAATTGCTGAGTATGTAAGTAGGTGTGCCATTTGTTAGCAAGTTAAAGCTGAAAGGAAGAAGCCTTTTGGGTTAATGCAGCCACTTCCCCTTCCACAATGGAAATGGGAAAACATTACTATGGATTTTGTGTACAAGCTTCCTTGTACACTAAATGGTTATGATGGAATTTGGGTAATAGTTGATCGACTTACTAAATCAGCACATTTTATTCCGGTGAGGGAGAAGTATTCTTTAAGCCGATTAGCTGAATTATTCATATCGAAGATTGTCAAATACCATGGAGTTCCAGTTAGTATTATCTCGGATCGTGATCTTAGATTTACTTCTAAGTTCTAGGTAGCCTTCTAGGAGGCTCTTGGTTCGAGGTTACTTTATAGTACAACATATCATCCTTAAACAGACGGGCAATCAGATAGGACTATTCAGACGTTAGAGGATATGCTAAGATCTTTGGTATTGTAGTTTGGTGATGCTTGGCATAAGCAGTTGGATTTAATGGAATTTGCCTACAACAACAGCTTTCATTCGAGTATTGGTATGTCACAATTTGAGGCACTTTATGGAAAATCTTGTCGTACTCATTTATGTTGGTCAGAGGTTGGCGAGAGAGTTTTGGTGGGCCCTGAGATTGTGGATGAAACTACCCAGAATATTCAGGTAATTAAATCTAACCTGAAAGAGGCCCAGGACCGACAAAAGAGCTTAGCTGACAAGCATGCTACTGATAGAGTGTATAATGTTGGTGATTGGGTGTTTTTAAAGCTGTCACCGTGGAAAGGTGTTGTGCGGTTTGGAAAGAAAGGTAAGCTAAGTCCTAGGTACATTGGACCATATCAGATCATTGAGAGAGTTGGTGAAATGGCTTATAGGCTTAGTTGCCTCTAGAGCTGTCTAAGGTGCACGATGTCTTTCATGTCTCTATGCTTTGTCATTATATTTCAGATCCATCACAAGTGATACCTCCTCAACCGTTGGAAATTAATCTAGATTTAACTTATGATGAGGAGCCAATGACTATTTTGGATTGGAAAGATAAGGTTCTGAGGAATAAGACCGTGCGTTTGGTGAAAGTTTTATGGAGAAATCACTTAATGGAAGAGGCTACCTAGGAGATAGAGGACCGGCTAAGAGATTTATATCCACGTCTGTTTTATGATTATTAGTTGTGTATGTGATTGTTTAAATTTTGACGACGAATTTTGTTAAGGGGGTAGGTTGTGACAGCCCGTCCCAAATGTATATATTATTTTGTCTTCGAGAGCGTGGAAGTTACGATTATGCCCTTGTGCGTTGAGTTAAGATTGTATAATTATACTAAGAAAGGGACCAATTAGTTCTACTCCTAATTAATTGAACCCAATTAGAACTAAAGGAATTAAGGTTTTGTTTGGTAGGCTGCAAACTGGACCGCACACTCATACACATACATCACACCCTTTGACTCTCTCTCTCTCTTTCCCTCTTGGACTTTTTCATTCGTCTGTACACTTGTACAATTATCTCCTCAACCCTCATCATCTCACACGGATCAAGTTGTTTAAGACCACCATCGTACTCCTTGGGACTTCACGAGTTGAGTGGTATCTTTGGGATGACAAACAGTTCAAGGAAACGAGAGATACCTGAGCTCCAATATGATGCACTGTTATGCTTTTGTGATCGTTGTAATTTCACTGATATTTAAGGCTTAAGGGAGTCTTAAAACAGCTTTCCAGGGACCTTAGGACAATTTTTGAAGGTTTTGGACGTCGAGATAGGTCAGTTTCTCGAGTTGCAGAGGTGACCGGAATGTCGAAAGGTTTTCCCACTATTTTTCGTCGGTTTTAGGGATTAAAAGAGGTAATAACTTGTTCTACTCCTTCAGGGCTTCAATTTGGTATAAGATTTGCGAAGTTTGGTTGAAAAACGAAGGAGAAATTAAGAATTTTCAAATTTTCGGAAACCGATGATCGCAGCGGCGCCGGCGCCGGCGCTGGACTCCGGCGAACCAAGGAAGAATGAGGCAAATATTCCATCAAAGTTGACGGAATATTCTAATGACGTTAGGTATATTTAACGGCATATTACAATATTTTGATGCGAAATAATTTAAGCACTCAAATTAAACCCTCTTGTGACAATTGTAGTATAGATGCAAGTAGGGATCGTTCTAGACCGGGGATTAAAAGGGATTGCAAATCTAGTTGAAACTGACTCAAAAACACTAAAAGAAACTTAAAAACACAAAACTAGGCTTTAAAACACTAAACTAGACTCAAAGAACTCAAAACAAACACTAGGGAGATATTTGGACGAATTTAAGACTACTTAGACTCAAAACACTAAATTGGACATATTCTAACACTAATCTAACTAATCTAACACACTTAATTAAAGGAGGGATTGTTTTGGACGAAATTAAACTAGAAACAAGTAAAACAAACAGATTGTAACTAAACAGATTTTAACTTGAAATTGGGTGAATTAATGGATGATTGGTTAGCTAGAGTTCATTCTCCACACATGACACACTTGCATACAAATTGATTTCCAGTTGTTCCTTCGATAAACCATAAACCTCAATGCCCCAGATTAACCATGAACTGCACTAATTAACCTTCAAATTTTCCTAAATTCATTGAATTGGATGAATGCATGCGACAACCCAAATTATTCTTCACAAGTTCCCTACATGAACTGCATAATAGAGATACGAGCAAAGATCATTAAGTTCTATGAAAATCATAAGCATTGACAAGGCACTCGTAACTATGAAC
>JADOBS010302267.1:0-13708 GCA_015708375.1 Cydonia oblonga
AGAAGTAAGAACACAAATTAAATGAGGAGGCAAAGGACGCCGTTTATCCTGAATACGTATGCCGTTCTGACCGTATAAAGCAGGCAAACTCCGAAAAAAGTCGGTCTCAGGTCTCAGCATAGCCGCCCCCTGTTGAGAAAAAGATAAAAGGGAAAATAGCCTGGGGATATAAACCTTTGTGTCTCTGTCTCTCTCTGCTTTTATTAGTTTGTTTGCTTGTTTTTGGTGCTTGCTGGGTATTATTTAATCTACCTGCAGAAAGTAGAAAAACCCCAACAAAAAAAAAAAGTGGACTTTGTGGGTGATCTTTGTACTTGGTAGTCTCTGAGAGGAGAGAGGGGAGTTCTTGCTCTCTGTTCTTTGTTAGAGAAAGAGAGGAGAGAGAGAGATGGAGATGATTTATTACCAGCCGTCTTACCAGGAGTCCTTGAGTGCTTTAGAGGCAGATATACAGCATGCAAATTCTCTGTAAGCTGCTTTATTCCTCTGGAAATTCTTTGTTTTTGTTTCAATTTCTCTGTTTTCGTAGTGGTTGTGAATATCCTTTTTCCCCCCAAGTCGGTAGTTTTTACTTTAACGTTTAACTGCAAAAAGCTGTATTTTGGTCATCTGATCATCACAACCTACATCATAATTTTTCAATTTAGGCAAGAAAATGAAAAACCCTTTGTCAAATTTGCCAATTTGGGATTTTTCTGGGGAGCAAGTTTGTTTATTTTTTTTAATTTTTTTTTTTTGGGTTTTGATTTTATCATGGTTGGTTATTAGATTGAAATGTAAAGTTTACAACTTTTGACATATTACTAATTCTGATTTTGATTTGGGATTTTTCTGGGGAGCAAGTTTGTTTAATTTTTTTTTTTTTGGGGTTTCGATTTTATCATGGTTGGTTATTAGATTGAAATGTAAGTTTGCAACTTTTGACATATTACTAATTCTGATTTTGATTTGGGATTTTTCTGGGGAGCAAGTTTGTTTAATTTTTTTTTTTTGGGTTTTGATTTTATCATGGTTGTTATTAGATTGAAATGTAAAGTTTACAACTTTTGACATATTACTAATTCTGATTTTGATTTGGGATTTTTCTTGGGAGAAAAAGTTGTGATATTCTTCTTGGGTTTTGACTTGATCACGTTGGAGTTATCAGATAGAATTGTGAAGTTTGCAACTTTTGACATGTTAACTGTTCTGATTTTGATTTGGTCGTGTGCAGAGCTGCTGCAATTCCGAGAGGCAAAGGCGGTGCCCGGTTTCAGATGAAATTGGTTTACAATCACTTGGCTCCCCTCTTTCTGTTTTTGTTGCAATGGTTTGATTGCTCATGCACTTGCCTGCTCCCAAGATACCTAAATTTCTTCCACATACTTGTTTACAAGGTTTGGTTCTTTTCTTCCTCTCTAGTCTATTCGTTGTTAATCGATGCGGAAAAGGAATTTACTTTTGTTGCTCCACCTAATTCGGGCATGCCGGTCTTATTTTGATACAGGTATACACAGATGGCAGGCCTAGCATTTCAACCCATGGAAGGAAGGCTTCTATAAGGGACTTCTATTGTATGTCGAATTTCCTACTTTATGATCATTGGATGTCGTTTGGTTGTGATTTGCTCGATTAGGTTTCTAACTTAGTTTGCTTTGTTGAAAACCGAATTTCAGCCGTTATCTTACCGTCTCTTCAGCGGCTGCACGGGGAGTTGGGGGAGTTAGATGATTCTAAGGATGGGCATCCTAGGGTTCCCAGCATGGAAAGCTCTGGAAAGAAGATGATTAAGGGAGATGGTAGCCTTGTCAATGCTGAGGGGGAGAGAGAAGAGGAGTGTGGGATTTGTTTAGAGCCTTGCACCAAAGTGGTCTTGCCTAATTGCTGTCACGCAATGTGCATCAAATGCTACCGAAATTGGTAAGTGCAAGCCTTCGCTATATCCCTTATCCGTATCCATGTCTGCTTGTTTCTCAAAACAGTCATTTATTCTTTGCATTTGCAACGCTCTGGTTTAATCGCAGGAGTAGAAAGTCGGAGTCTTGCCCATTTTGCCGCGGTAATATAAAGAGAGTTAAGTCTCAAGACTTATGGGTGCTCACTTGCAACGAAGATGTGGTTGACACCGAAACGGTTTCAAAAGAGGACTTGTTGCGTTTCTACCTCTATATCAACAGCCTGCCGAAAGATTACCCGGACGCCCTCTTCGTGGTGTATTACGAGTATTCTAACTTGTTTTAAGAGAACGAAGAATGGTGTAGAGATAGAAAAGGCCCTCCTGTCAAATGTAAATACAACCCGGTAAGGAACTTCCATTCGATTTTTACACAAAACAACGGTTTCAAATGTTATGCATATCGAAAATTTACAAGTCGTTGTAATACTGCTTCATTTACTGATGTCAAGGTTTTCATCTTGAGAATCAAGTTATGTTATAAGTTAGATCCCCTGAACTATTACTCCAGTTAAAATTGACCTCTCAAATAATTTTTTGTTTGGTAAATTAATTTCTGAACTAATTGAAATCAGCCAATTAACTTTTTTCACGGTTAGGGATGAGATTTCATCCACGTTGCCTTCAAATATTGTCACGTGATCAGCACGTGATTCACTCTTGAAGATGAAGTCGTGCTAGTATTTGATGGCAAATTGGATAAAATTTCATCGAATCTTACGGCAAGGGGCTAATTGGCTGATTTTAAATAGTTCAAGGAGTTAATTTTCTAAAAGATAGTTTTTAGGGTTTCAATTTCAATTGACGTAATAATTCGAGGAGTCAAACGATGGTTTCTTTGAATATAACGGTCAAAGCATTATTCTTGGTAGACATTCGTGGGAGCATTTTTGCTTATTATCATAAAGTATGGTGTATGCTTACTTTACATTTAATCAATTGACATGTGTTATTTCACTTAATCTTGGTTAATTTTTTTCAAAATTGAAAAACTAATATTTAATGTGAAAGTTAACTAAAATTAAGTGAAATGACACATGTCAATTGATTAGGTGTATGGTGAAAAATCCTCAATCGTTGATCAACTTCTGAAAAAACTCGACGACTCTTGGCCTTCTAATCATGCAGAGCATTAATGTGATTGAACGTACAATAAATCAAGGGTAAACAATTTGTTATCGCCTCATATCGAGCACGTCTTTAAGTATGACTCGAAGCCCTCGACGGGGTTAGAGGGTGGATGGACCGCAGAAGCAGATAATTTGCTCTGGCATCCATCTGACCGTCAAGTTAAAATGTAACGCTTTCTCTAAAGAGAACTTGATCTTCCATATATAGTGAGGGATAAGAAATGGATGACAAAGCTATTGATTATCCAAACGAGTGAAAAGTAGACTCTGCTTGCGTAAAATAGTAACGGTTAACTTCATAGTTCGACAAAAAAGATTGAGAATGTAATGTAACTCTTTATTCATAGGTTGTTTTTGTTAATTTTGAAATGACATATTACATATCCTATGTTGAATGTATTAGTAACGTTAGGTTATGATCATGGTAAATTGGTAAAAATGAAAATTGACCTTGAAAGCTTAGTAGTGGTTTAGTAATAAATTGAGATCCTCTTCGAATCACTCTATTTCGAACAGTCAGATTCACAAATTCTAGTTGTTCAAAAGAATAGTGATTCAAGCAGTTTAAAGATTAGATGGGCCAATAAAATAAGCTAATGAGGACCGTAAAGTTTAAATTGAGTGGTCTAATTTTTTTAATCTTGCATCTTTGGACACAGAGATTCGTAGAGATCTCGACTGGTTTAATAGTTTGGTAAAAGTTTAGTGTAATTCACCAAACGTGTAGTGTAACGGGAGCCATTGACTGCACCATAACGGAAAGATCAAAACACAAAATAAAATAAATAAAAAGAAAAACAAAAATAAAATTGGTGGGAGAAACCATAGCAGGGGGTAACGTGGGAAAATTACAGTCAGCTCCGCAGTCTGCAGGATCGGAGAGACACCGCCCACGGTGGTCCTTATTCATCGTATCCAACCTTTTGAACTGTTACCGGATTCCACAGGTCAAATTTCTAGGGTTTTGGTCTCAATCGGTGACAATTTCGGAGCTCTCTGATTGATTTCTAGGGATTACGGGGATTGAATAATCCGGTTGGGTTTCGGATCCGGGCCTTGTGGCTGAGGAGGGAGGGATTGGTTTATGCGCGCCATTCCGATGTCTGAGAAACCTGGCTTGAAGCAGGTTCTGGAGGACTCGGCAGCTGAGGCAGAGGGTGATCAAGCGATTCGGGGCAGTCCAATTCCAAATGGTTTGGCCAAGGATTCGAATGTGATTCGAAACGACGTCGCCGAGCCGGTGAATCAGGTAAGCGGAGAATTCTGGAATTGCAATTTGCGAAACGGTGCCGTTTTTCAATTCGATCGGGGTGCATAATACCTATGGTATCGGTTTTAATTGCAGGAATTAGGGTCGGGGTCGCTGGCGGCGGACGGAGTCGAAGACGGCGATGACAGGGTTCCGGGAGATAAGGGCAAAGTGACGGAGGATTCGGGGAAAGAGGAGTTCGTCGATTGCTCGGAGGATTACGCTATGGATGAGGTGGATCGCCTGCAGCTTTTGCTGGAGACTACTGTTAGCGAGAAGGAAAGTTTAGTGCGCCAATTTGAGGTTGGTATTTGTTTTATTCAATCGAAAAGACTGATGCTTTTCGAGGCATTTTCGTGTTTTTGGTATTGATTGTTGGTTGTTGTTGTTTTTTAAAATGTAGGAAGAAAGAGAGGCTTTTGGTAGAGAAATAGCAAGTCTTCGGTTTCAGCTCAATGCTTTCACTGATCCACAGCCATCGATTGGCGAAAGCGGTAATTTTGTTAATACCGGATGGACTGAGTTGATAAATGAATGTTCTGGACTTGTTAAAACGGCTTTGGAAAACCGGTTGCAGACTGAGGCCGCAGTGAGAGAGCTTGAAGGAGTTGTGTTTAAGAAGGATCAAGAGATTGAGGAACTCAATGCCAAGGTCAATGAGTTTTCGGTATTGAATGATGTGGTATCAATTTTTTTGAATTCTGCTCAGAGATCTGTGGAAGTGTCATCTGAGGCTCAGATTGAGAAGGATACACACGTTGAATTTGTGACTAACAGGATGTTGGCTTCCCTTAAGGGTGTCGTTGATCAACAAGAAATGGTGGATGGTTCTATAGGTGGAAAATTAGCACATGTTGAGCAAGGCACTTCGATCATAATTCAAAAGTTGACCGGGATGCTTTCTGAAATTGAGCAACTTAGACAGTGTTTACCGGAGGCCAGGTCAGATATTGACTCACAGGAATTAGGGGGGACCTTCGCTGCTGCCCGTGATGAGTTACTTGAGCACAAAAGAAAAGAAGCAGAGTTTGTCGAAAGACTGAGCCATCTAGAGGATGAAAATAGGAAATTGATTGAAGAACTTGAAAATCAAAAAGGAATAGTTGAGACGGTAAATGCGGCTCTAGGACAAACAAAAATGGAACTAGAGCAGGAGAAGCATAGGTGCGCTAATACCAGAGAGAAGCTTACTATGGCCGTGACAAAAGGGAAGGCATTGGTACACCAACGGGACTCGTTGAAGCAGTCCATTGCTGAAAAAACAAGTCAGCTTGAGAAGTGTTTGATTGAATTGCAAGAGAAGTCAAGTGCACTTGAAGCTGCTGAGTTAACCAAGGAGGAATTGATTAGAAGTGAAAATTCGATTGCATCCTTACAAGAAATAGTATCCCAGAAGAATGCAATCATTGAAAGTTTGGAGGAGGTTATGTCTCAGACCGGTGTACCTGAAGAACTTCAGTCTATGGATATTCTAGAGAGACTTCGGTGGCTTTCGGATGAAAATGATAAACTCAAGGGCATTTCCCTTCAATTCCAAAACTTGAGAGATGCTATGCATGCAATTGATCTACCAGAAGTTATTTTATCTTCTAACTTAGAGTATCAAGTGAATTGGCTTAGGGAATCGTTTTCTCAGGCCAAAGAGGAAGTTCTTATGTTGCACAATGAAATTACTGCAACTAAGGAAGTGGCACGTAAAAATATCGACCACTTAACTGATTCACTTTCAGCTGAGTTGCAGGCAAAGGAATATCTCCAAGCAGAGCTGGACAATCTGACATCCGAATACCAAGAGATTGTGAAGAAAGAGCAACAGGTGTCTTTGGAGAAGGCTGATATCGCCAAAGAGGAAGTACTTATGTTGCGTGATGAAATTACTGCAAATAAAGAAGTGGCGCGTAAAAATATTGAAGACTTAACTGCTGCACTTTCAGCTGAGTTGCAGTCAAAGGAATATCTCCAAGCAGAGCTGGACAATCTGACATCTGAATACCAAGAGATTGTCAAGAAAGAGCAACAGGTGTCTTTGGAGAAGGCTGGTAGGGCCAAAGAGGAAGTACTTGTGTTGCGTGATGAAATTACTGCAACTAAAGAAGTGGCGCATAAAAATATTGAAGACTTAACTGCTTCACTTTCAGCTGAGTTGCAGTCAAAGGAATATCTCCAAGCAGAGCTGGACAATCTGACATCCAAATACCAAGATATTGTCAAGAAAGAGCAACAGGTGTCTTCAGAGAAGGCCGATATGGTCAGAATGTTACTCGATGTGTCGGGAGTTGTAGTGGACAATGAAGAGGTCTATGAGCCTTCCTCGGACACTGCCTTGCTCATTGACAGATGCATTGGGAAGATAAAAGAACAGAGTAGTGCCTCACTTGATTCTCCAAAGGTTGATGCTGAATTGTTTGAAACAATTCAAACCCACCTGTATGTAAGAGATCAGAAATTGATGCTTTGTGAGACTTTACTAGAAGAGGAGACTCTGGTGAGGTCAGAGGTGAATAATCTATCGAATGAGTTGCGGGATGTATCTCAAAAACTTGTAGCGTTGAAAGAGGAAAAGGGGACCCTGCAGAGAGATTTTGAACGATCAGAGGAGAAAAATACTGTGCTAAGGGAGAAGTTATCCATGGCAGTCAAGAAAGGCAAGGGACTGGTTCAAGACCGGGAAAACTTGAAACATCTTTTGGATGAAAAGAAATCGGAAATTGAGAAGTTACAGCTTGAGTTACAGCAGGAACAATTGGCACTTGCTGAATGCAGGGACAAGATAAGTAATTTGTCTGCTGATGTAGATCGCATCCCAAAGTTAGATGCTGATCTAGTTACAATGAAGGAACAACGGGATCAACTCGAACAGTTCCTATTGGAGAGTAATAACATGTTACAGAGAGTAATCGAATCTCTTGATGCCATTGATCTTCCTGTCGATCCAGTTTTTGAAGAGCCTGTGGGGAAGGTGAAGTTCATTGCAGGATACATAAATGAGTGTCAGGATGTGAAGGAAAAAGCAGAGCAAGAATTGGGAAAAGTAAAAGAGGATGCCAATGATCTGGTTGGTAAGTTAGCAGAAGCTCACTCAACTATAGTGTCTCTGGAAAATGAGTTGTCAGTTGCAAAGAATGATATTTCTCAACTTGTTGAACAAAAGAGGCAAATGGAAGTGGGTAAGACCAGTGTTGAAAAAGAGTTCGAGAAAGCAATTGAGGAAGCTAAGTCTCAAGCTAGCAAGTACGGTGAGGTTTGTGCATCAAAAAAGTCACTGGAAGAGGCGTTATCACTTGTGGAAAATAATATATCTGTGCTTGTCAGTGAAAAAGAAGGAGCTTTAGCCGGTAGAGCTGCTGCAGAGACAGAGCTAGAGAAAGTAAAAGAGGAAGTTGATATTCAGACTGGCAAACTAACAGAGGCCTATAAGACCATAAAGTTACTTGAAGATTCCCTATCGCAGGTACAGGACAATGTTTCTTTACTCATTGAACAAAACAATGAAGTTCAAATTGGTAGGACCAATTTAGAGGGTGAGCTAAGGAAACTGCAAGACGAAGCTCGATTCCACGATAACAAGGTAGCAGATGCCCAGGCAACCATAAAATCACTGGATGATGCATTGCTGAAGGCTGAGAATGATATTTCTGTACTTGAACGTGAAAAGAAAAATGCTGAAGAAGAAATATTAACTCTTAATTCCAAGTTAAATACATGCAACGAAGAGTTGTCTGGAACTAATGGCAGCACAGAAAGCAGGTCCATAGAGCAAAGTGGTCACCTACATAATCTTCACCTGTTACTGAAGGATGAAACTCTGTTGTCCACTGTGAAAAGCTGTTTCGAGAAGAAATTTGAGGGCCTGAAAGATATGGACCTCATTCTAAAAAATATAAAGGACCGTTGTGTTTCCATGAATTTAGAAGAGCTGCAAAGACACCAAGTGTTGGAGGTATATATGCTTTTCTGTTGAGAAAGTTTTGTTCCTTACAGTTCACTTTATTTTTTCTTTTGTGCATGCCATGCAGATGCTGGTGGACCAGAATCCATTTTGTATTTTGAGCTTTCCTTTTTCTTCGTTTTTTGTTCTCTTTTTGTTGTCAATTTCTTACTTCTTCATGGGAAGAATATGTTTGGCTCTGATAAAATCAAACTCCTTTATGATTAGAATGTCGCTGTGATGTGTTCCCAATGACTCAATATTTTTTATCTTTGTTTTAATGAGCTCCTTTTATTACTTATTCCAGGAAGATTCGTATGTGACAAAGTCTTTCTCAGATGGCCTTGACAACATTTACAGTGTTGAAAAGGATAATGGTGAGGCCAGTGTTTCCGATGCTGATATGACCTCATATTTGGACAATATTCTTGCAGAAATTGTTGGACGCTTCTCTTCTTCTGTAGATGAGTTTATTGCAAATCTGTTGAGAAATCTACAGGCAATAAGGGACGAAGTAATCACTATGTCCGAGAACATGGAGTCTGTGAAAGAAAAAGCAGCTAATCTGGAAATAAGTAAACAGGAACAGGAGGATACAATAGCCAGTTTAGAAAATGATCTCAACTCTCTACTCTCTTCTTGTACTGATGCTACTGGAGAACTTCAGTTTCAAGTCAAGAACAATTTACTTGAACTGAGCTCTGTTCCTGAGCTTGAAGAATTGAAACATTATCTGTTCCCAGAAACAGGAGCAATTGGTGGAGAGACCACAGAAACCAATGAGCAAGGTCTATATGGCAGCAAATATGGGAAAACCACGGAAATATTGTCCATTTCTATTAGAAAAGTTAAAGCTTTGATTAAACAGTTTGAGAGCACAAGTAAAGTGGCAGCCTCTACAATTGAAGATTTGCAGAGGAAACTGACAAAAGCGAGGACAACTGTTGAGAAAGCCGTTGAAGAAAGGGATCTTGGACAAAATAGGATTTCCAAGTTGGATGCTGATGTAGAAGCATTACAGAATTCATGCAGTAAGCTGGCACTTAGATTAGAGGATTATCAATCCAAAGAGGATAAGTTCAACGAAAATGAGGCAGAAGTTTTATCACTGCGCAATGCTTTGTCAATGAAGGAACAAGGTGAATATCTTCTCTTTTCTTTCTTATTCTCTTTCTGATGTTGCTGAACATATTTACTTTGATGTTGTAATGACTGTAAGTGCTCTAATGACTGACTTATTCATGTTGCTTGTTTCAGAGGCTGAAGACTCACTCCTGTCAGCATCTGAAATCAAAATCCTCTTTGACAAGATCAGCGGGATTGAAATCCCTATGCCAGAGTCACATGGAGGAGACTTGGAGCCCCACATTTCATCTCATGTGAATAAACTATTTTACGTTATTGATAGTATTACTGACCTTCAGCATCAGATTAACTTATTGTCTTATGAAAAAGACGAGCTGCAGTCAACTCTTGGGACTAGGAATCTTGAAATTGAACAATTGAAGGAGGAGGTTGAAAGTTATGATAGAGATAGACAAGATAGAGAGAGGATGAAAAATGAACTGTCTCTGCTCATGTATAGTTTGGAAAAAATTATAGATATGTCAGGAGGTAATGATTTAGTTGGAGACCAGAAACCTTCTGGTGTGACGGGACTTCTATCAGTATTGGAGAAACAGGTTAGGGCTTTACAACTGGAATCTGAAAGTTCAAAATCAAAAGCCCAGGAACTTGGTACTAAGTTGGGAGAGAGCCAAAAGATTGTGGAGGAATTATCGACCGTGGTTAATTCACTTCAAGGGCGGGCTGCTCAGTCAGAGATTGTCCAGGACAGAAGCATCTTTGAAGCACCTTCGTTGCCTACCGGTTCAGAGATATCTGAAATTGAAGATGGGGTAAATGTTCATTTATATGATTCCATTATAATTCCATTCTCTGCATCGTTACCATTTGATTCCTTCTGAACATGTTGATATATGCTATAAAATTTCCAATTAAGCTGAGGTGTTTTCCTGTAAGAATAATAGTAGGTGTGCCTATTGTTAGTTGCATGCTGAACAATATCAGTTGTGGTTTTTTGTATGGAGACCTGTAAGAGTTGAAGTTTGTAAATCAAAATTTTCAGGGATCACATGGAAAGAACGGGATATCTCCTGTCCAATCAGCAGCTCATGTGCGAACTATGCGAAAGGGTTCAACTGACCATCTGGCAATTGAAATTGGCTCTGAATCTACTCGGTTACTCAACAGTGAAGAAACTGACGAGGACAAAGGTGTGCACTTTATGATTTGTCTATCGTTCCAAACACTTTTAAGGCCTGGTAAAACTTATTTGTGTCTGTTTTTATTTTCTATTCCTTTTCCAGGTCATGTATTCAAGTATCTCAATGCATCTGGTCTCATTCCAAGACAAGGAAAGATGGTTGCAGATCGAATAGATGGAATTTGGTAAACTCCCGAGATTAACCTTGTTATATAGAGAAGGGGGGTCGCGGTGGAAAACATCAAAATCCTTTCTTCTTTGCACCTTTTTTTTGAAACCTTATTACACGAAAACCTCAGTAGCTGCCTAACATCTAACACACGGCATATTTAGCCGTTGTTTTGATCAATGCAGTCTGCCACATTTCCTATGTTTCACTTGATTCTTATTTGTTTTTCTAATCTATATGCGCAGGGTATCTGGCGGGCGGGTTTTGATGAGTCGCCCGAGGGCAAGGCTCGGACTTATCGTCTACTGGCTCTTCTTGCATCTGTGGCTGCTGGGAACCATTTTGTAACCAATCAAGTCTCTGGTTGTCCCTCATTAGGGTGTGCAACCAAATTGTATCATAGGCAGACATTTTGTCATTTCCTTTTGCCGTTCTTTTCTCTCGCTTTGCATATATGTCTCATCCCCAAACTATAAAATTCGATGCAATCACATTTTTTAGGTTGCAGAGAATCAAATCGCTGGTGGAAAATTTTCCACATTTTGTTACTTGTTTTGTTTCATCGTAGTAGTTTGGTTGATGTATCGTGTAGTGAATCCAGTAACACAGACACGCACTTCTTAACTTTCGGAATTTCTCATTTGATATATCGTGTTTCTAAAAATTATTCGTGTGATATGTCACGAGACCAACTCATGGCACAGACCGTCACGGTGGCATTTGGTATCAATAGCACAAACATATGGGAAAAATCCAACACATATTTTTATATTATTGGTATGAGACGTCATATGGTATTCACATTCTATTTGGTGTCAAATGATTGAAATTAAAACATTAGAAGCACATCAGCAAATAAATGATCGTACACGAGAACATTTATGCGAATAACATACAAGATCCATCCATGGTGTTACATCCCGGCCTGGGCCCCCACCACATCTTGGGCCCCGCCTCAGCCGTAGCACAATATTGTCTGTTTTGGGCCTAGACCACGTCCTCACGGTTTTGTTTCTAGGAACTCACACAAGAACTTCCCAGTGGGTCACCCATCCTGGGATTGCTCTCACGCGAACTCGCTTAACTTCGGAGTTCCGATGGAATTCGAAGCCAATGAGCTCCCAAAAGGCCTCATGCTAGGTAGATATGAAAATATACATATAAGGCTTTCAGGATCCTTACCCCTATACGATGTGGGATCTTACAATCCATCCCCTTAAGGGGCCCGACGTCCTCGTCGGCACACTTCCGGCTAGGGATTGGCTCTAATACCAAATTGTCACATCCCGGCCCAGGTCCCGCCTTCGCCGTAGCACGATATTGTCCGCTTTGGGTCCCGACCACGCCCTCACGGTTTTGTTTCTGGGAGGTCACATGAGAACTTCCCAGTGGATCACCCATCATGGGATTGTTCTCGCGCGAACTTGCTTAACTTCGAAGTTCCGATGGAATCCGAAGCCAGTGAGCTCCCAAAAAGCCTCGTGCTAAGTAGAGATGAGAATATACATATAAGGCTTTCAGGATCCTCATCCTGGGCAATGTGGGATCTTACACCTAGTGTTGTACCGGCTTTCAACATTAGGCCATCTCTAACCAATCCGGCCAGGGCCCAGAAGGCCATAGGACCGAAAATAACCCTAAATGACACAAAATCTATCTCCAACCGAAGGCTAGGCCAAAAGGGTCATGGGCTCCACCGGGCCACAAAAAGAGAATGGGGCCAACCGGCTAGCCCAACTGAGCCAGCCAACTAACCCCGGCTGATCCAGAGGTTTGAATCTCAACGGCTAGTTGTTGACGTTAGCTAGCCGTTATATTTGATTTTTTTAAATTAAAAATTATATATTTTTTTCCTTTAACTACCTAAGCCATTAAACAACATTAAGTAGCATTAAGTAACATTAAATAATATTAAACAATATTAAACAACCTTAAATAACATTAAGTAACATTAAACAACATAAAAAATGGTAAATATCAGTTTACTACCTTCAAGTTTCGTGGTTTTCAACATTTGGTACGTGAAGTTTTTTCGTCCCAGAGTCATACCTAAAGTGTTAATTTTGGGACAGTCTCATACATCCGTTAGTCTGGCTATTAAGTCTCCTGTTAACTGATGACGCGACTCCCATGTGGATAATGACTGGGCGCCACGTGGAAATTCAAAATTCAAATATATTTTTTTGGGAAAAAAAAACCTCCCCCCACATTTTTAGTCATCTTCTACCTCACCCATCTTCTTCCTCCTTCCTGTTTAGCCTTCCCCATTCCCCCTCTCTCTCTTAAATTCACTATCTCTTTCTCTCTCCTCGTTCTCTCACTCCTCCTTATAATTGAGAAGAATTAGGGCTTTGGTAGTTTTAGTAGCACCAGCAGCAGTAGGAGGAGGATTTTGGGCTTTGCATCTTTCGGTTTTGTTTAGAAGGGAGAGTGAAATTAGAGTTGGAAACTAAATCAAACTCACAGGTTTGGATATGCATTTCTCCACTTTCTCTCTGTGAATTTTTTTGTCGAGTTTCAGAACTGTTAGCAATGGCTATTTTCTGTTTGGTTGCTTAGAAAATGAAGGGAAAACGCACAATTCCCTCCAGCTTTTAGGAATTTCTCATCTTTTCACTCAATTTCAATTCGAAAAATTGAACTTCTTTCGTTTTCCTTGGCATTCGCTTTAGAAATTCAACTCTTTTGAAAGCTCAAATGTGAGCTTTCCGATGTTCACCCTCTCTAACGAAAACCAAAACCCAGAAAGAAAAGTCAACCGAAATCAGATTCCAAAATTCACAAGCGGCTTTGCTTGATCGTTACACGTTTTGAATGAAAAACCTAAAACCCAGAAGTCTTTAATTACTCACTCAGTTGCGATTGCAAAGAGACAGAGACAGAAAGACAGAGGGAGAGGAAAGTGAAATCGTTTCACACAAAGAGGAGGGTTGGGTGGATGGGTGGAGTTGAAGATGGAGGGGAAAGGGAGAGGAGGGTTTGGTGGATTGGTGCAGAGGAGAGAATTGAGGGATAAGGGAAGGCGCGGGGGGG
>JADOBS010302268.1:0-13709 GCA_015708375.1 Cydonia oblonga
ATGCTCTGGTATATATAGAACTTCATAGTATATGAAACATTCAAACTACTTTTACTCTTGTAAAGTTGTTCTTTTTATCCTAAGAGCAGTGGCGGCTCGACATGCATTAACAGGTCAAAGCCGCTCAATATGTATCAACAGCTAAGAGTCGCACACTGGCAAAGACGAGGAGTTGCCCACGAGCAGTGATGAGGAGTTTCCGACACGCGCATGGGCCGACTGTCCCCAGAAAGATCGTTATCGTATTTTTCAGACTTGTCAACGCAAACGATAATTCACGTTCCCTCACATCATTCATGAAAAAAGATTGTATTGGACGATAGACAGGTCATCCTCAAATCTCAACAAACGAGAGCTTTAAAATCTTCTAATCTTTTCTGGTTCTCCTTGGTTCCCTTGTGACAAGGGCACGACGCTGAGGCTATGGCGGTATGGCCGGTGGCCCGGTACGTGCGGCCACGGTCCGTCGTGGTCGTTGAACAGCTTCTTCGGGTTCTCGAGGGTCAGGAAAGAATTCATAGACAAGAAGAAAAGAGAGAAAAGTGGTTTCGAGGTTGCTGCTCGAAAACTAAAGCCTAAAGCAAAATAATCGATCTCACTAACAAAATTTACTGCTCGGTAGCTATTTCGCTTTTCATTTCGAGCGTGAAGTACTCCTTACAGTATATACAATTTCGGAACTGTAACGAAACGGGCAAGAATTAAATTCAACGAAACTTGAATAAGACCATACCTAATCTCAAAAATCAGAAGAGGTGCGGTTTTTTTCCATCTTGTGCATAAGTCTAGACATACAAACAAACGTAGTTTCTGGAATTTTGCCGTTCAAATGAACGATTAGCGATGAAACGATGTCTAACGTAAACTTATGAACCTCGGGCGTAACTGCCATGCGTATAAGCATTTCCGTCCACACCTCGGGGGCCAACTTTATAGCTTGACGGAGATACCGAAACCCATTTACAACCCTCATGACCATGGTGTGCGCCTGCAGAAACAAAAGCACATTGGATAAGCAATCTCACTATACAAGATAATGCTGCATGTTTCCGAATCCACTTGCTTATTATTTTTTCGTCTACTATGGCGGAGTAAAAGTGAAATTTATATACCAACCTCTGACTCAAGTGAGCCTCTGGATTCAGGCTTCTCATCGAACATACGACCAACAACTTCATCCTCAAGAAAAGCATCAGCTGCAGCAAGTATATCACGAACAAGGAATACACGCACCCTCTCACCCTTCTTAGAGAGAATGAAGTGGAAAAGATCTTCAGTGGCGGCAACAACTGAATGCATGTCAAATGATTTACTTCTCAACGGATTTGGAGTACTCCCCGCAGAATTTGGGGACTCCTCAGCACTCTCAGAAGCCTGTTCAGATATTGCTGCAATCTGGAACAACACATAGATCCTGATTAACACATTGAAAGTAGAAAGAAATGCAAATACTTGACTAATTAATATTGTAGTAAACGGAACAATAAGTTGTTATGCACAAATACAAGTATGCTTTAGGCAACCTACCAGGCGTTCTAGCCTATTCCACCTTATCGATCCATCGTTGCGTATAAGAAGTTGTCTTAAAATTCTTCTCATATCAGGATTTGGGTCAGCCAGAAGTCTTCCAATCACAAAAGGATATGAACTCTCAATAACTTTGAAATTAGGATCAAGCACTTTGGCGGTGCCTTCTAGTGATCCCAGTGCTCTTATTACCAGGGCATAGTCCGGAGGAAGAGAGAAGTTAAATTCGTACATAACATCGTAGAGTTGGTCCATTACTCCCTGGAATCCATTGCAATGGTTAGATCTAAGGAGATACTTAATTCTTCCATAAATTGCGGTGTCTTAATAACCTTATGCTGATTTTCATAATGAAACACTTGAACAGATAACTACCAAGTATGCTCATAGGATAGATAAAAGGAGTGGAAGCACAAACCTGGAAATCTTGAGACTGTCTAGTCCGGTCGCTAAAGGATGCTTGCAATGCATCCGAAACTAATTGTACATCAACCACTTCAGGAAGGAATCCCAATGAAAGAAAGTCATTTGCCAAACCCAGGGAGTCTCGATTAACAAAATGCACAAGCTGAAAGATACGAAACTTATCAAATAAAACAACCATAAGTCAATTTGCCAAAATATTTAGCAACATCATACAAAAAAGAACAAGCACAAAACCAATTAACAGAACGAAAAACTACTCATGAGGCAACCAAATACAAACTCCTGTTGTTTTTGGGTGTCCAATGAAACTCATCAAAGATGATAAAATACATATACATACCAGTAATCTGAAAACTATCATAGACGATAAAATCCAAGCATAACAAAGCAATGCATGAAGCTATATAATTCCTTTAGAGTCAACAAGAAGTATCACTGCAATCTAAACACTAAAAAATTCAAGAAATGAGGTGGGTAAAGAAAACTGGACCACCAAGAAGTGTTAAACGTTCATAAGTTGATAACAAAGCTAGCTTAACAAAAGGTAGCTGCCACTCAGCCCATCTTCCCAACCCCCCATGCAATTCAATAGTTTGGTTAACATCAGTACAAGGCATCAGATGGAGGTGAAAAATGGCCATGAATAGCTTAATACTAACAAAAGGCCAAAAATGCATGCTTAAAAGTTCTACGTTAAAAAAAAAACTTAAGCTACACACATGAATGTTTTGGACTTGTGCCCCAAGAAAATATTTATTTGATGGTTCTTACCACTTGAATAAGTCCCACACGATAATGTCGAGGAATTTCACCCATCATTCCAAAATCAAAATATGCAAGAGCACCAGTATCAGTAGCGACAAGGTTACCCGGATGTGGGTCAGCATGGAAAAATCCCACCTCAAGCAATTGTCTCAAAGAGCAGTATAATCCCTAAGGAAAGATAAAAAGGATGAGATATTTTAACAACACAGCCAAATTACGTGCAGTACTAGTACATAAGGACAACTTGTAAGCCCAAGCAGGCCCAATAAGCTATTGGACCAACCCGCTAATTACCATTTATCATATTCCTTTAACTTATAAGTGAAGTTCATTTTGTTTCATGTTATGTTATTACTATCGAATATATGACTATAGTTGGTTCCAAAACAGTTAAAAGTTCACCTGTCTAACATGCGACTTTCTAAGGAGTTTGGATGGCATTAATAGAAGCATCTGCAAGGGCGGGCTAAGATTTTTCCAGTTTTGCTATAGCCTAGAGTAGAAGATTTCAAGAGTAAAATTAGTTGGTTTTGCCTAAGTAAGCACTATTAAACCAAATCTGATCCGACTTTCCTACGGTATTTGAATCTATAAACTTCATATTAGCCGTTCAAAATTCAATTACTAAACTATCTTTGCTAATCTGTAGCCCTACACTTTATCTTTTCTTTCTATAAATTAAAAAGTGCGAATGCACTAGATGCTGAGCAATTCCTTCCAAATACCTGGTCAATTAATCCTTTTCTGTTCAAACCAGCCCTCTCTAGGCCAATTTCATCTGTAAGCTTAATTCCATCAATCCACTCCATTGTAAGCACACCCCTATGGGTAAAATCCCAATATATTTTTGGAACTTTTATACAGTTTGCCTCATTATGTTTAAGACTTTTTCCAGCTGTAGGCTTTGGACCTGTCTTTTTCCCATCACCTGTCGATCACAAAGAAAAAATCTACTCATATAACAGCTCGCTTTGTAGAGAATTAACACAACACAGTGCATGATGAATTCTTCATAAAGCCAGTCCAATACATTTTGTCCATCCGGCATAGCACACTAATTTTATGGCATGCATACTAGCTCCAAAAAATGAGCTAAAGCACCAACTTATAGAATAAATTAATTCCTATAACTGAAAATTCAAATGAACTTATTTAATTTTTTTTATCCATGTCTCTTTACTAGAAAGAAAAAAAAAATCCATGGCAAAATAAGTAATATATAAGCGTTTCAAAGCACACATGAAGATATTGCTATTTAAAAATTTAAAATGGGCTGACATGGCATGTATTTAACACAGGTTAACAAACCTACACGAGAGTATGAGGAGATCATCATATATAATGACAGTGAGATTCATATAAGAGGCAGAACTATTGTGGAATGACTTCCGTATCTAATAAAGTGCACTCGTTAGTCAGTACAAACGTACAAAAACTTACTTGGGTCTGAACCATAGAGAGAGGCAAAACGGTCAGCATTCTTTGCCTCTTGGATGTAATCAATTTCATCAAACATATGCCTCACCTGTAGAGATGGGGGGAAATCACACACAAATCTATGTTTAGGCATTAGATAAGATTCTGAAGTTTAATTTCATCTACAAAATGGAGACATAGAGAAACGATAAAATGAATTCTACATGAGATGAAATCCACAACGCACCATCTCATTCACGGCCACTAGCAGATCTTTGCGGGCCTTGGCAAAACGCTTTAACTGTCCCCCAATCATACTGAACAACAAGGCGTCAAGGGTCAATACAAGTGACATACCCGGCCTTTGTACTTTAACTGCTACCAGCTCCCCAGAGTGCAAGTGAGCTGCAAAACTTGAAACAACAAAATAAACAAAATAAACATTTCCTGAATGGTTCTCACAAGCATGTATTTCTTTTGTTGAACATCCATGGGAGACACGCCACTAAATCAAAGGAAAAAAAAAAATTCCCACTAAGAAAAGGAGCATGACATTAAAATGGAGCTCTCTAACCTTTATAGACCTGCCCTAGGGATGCTGCTGCAATAGGCTCTGGGCTGATGTCAGCAAAAAGTTTTGAAATGGGGGCACCTAGCTGAGATTCAATAGATTTAATTGCAACACGGGTTGGAAATGGGGGTATTTGATCCTGTTAGGAAAGGGTTCGATAATGAATAAGTAAAGAGATCTATAATACCAAGAGCTATAACCTTCAATCACATAACCATTATCATAGGTGCCTGCGTGAGAAAGAAGCTAAACCTGTAACTTAACAAGCTCTTGGCAGTATATAGTTGGCAGTATGTCTGGTCTGGTGCTCAAAGCCTGCCCGAGCTGTGAATTCAAAGTTCAAACATAATTGGATAAACTAGGTACATTTTGCATTGCACAATTAGAAAGAAACCGAATGACATAAGATTACATTCATTAGATATTAACCTCTCAATCGGAGAAAGAAAAGGTATCTTGAAAATTTCATAACAAAGAAAGTGGCTTACCTTGATGTAGAAAGGTCCCAATTGAATTAGAGTTTCACGAAACTGCAAGATCACATTAATCATTTCAGATATATATCTAACTTTAGGATCATAAAAGGAGAATTACGTATATCTAACTACACACCAGCATCACTAAATCAATGCAGAAGTAAAAGCACATGCAACACCGTGTCATGTAAAATATTTAAATAAATGTATCCTGTTGATTACCTTGACAGCGCGTTTCTTTATGTCATGGACAAAGAATTGCCAGATTGTAAGCTTCACCACATGGAATGAAATAATTGCCGCTCTATACAATGCCAAAAAGGGACCAAAACGGTAGACAACAGAAATACTTTTGGAGCCTGCATCAAGAGCTTGCCCGAATTCACTTTCTAGTGATTCCTTCCTCAACTTTGCATACTCTGCAGATGCCATTTCACCATGCACACTGGTGGAAATACTGCATAAACCGATGAACACGAAGCATTTCAGACTTCAAACAAGAGAACACAAAACAAATGCCTTGAATTCCCAACCCACAGAATACTTGTAAACTTACGAATTCCGTTGTAACAATTGATGCGGAAACAAATTTTCTTGCTTCCATCTAGTTTCAACATAGTTATTGAATCCCAATGGTATGCATTTTCGTACTACGGTCTCCACGTTTCTGTCATGGCGTAAAGCTGCACAAAAAACCCAATACATAGAATTACTCATAGCTTAATCCACGAATGTAACAATCACAGTGAACTTATTGATCCAATTACGTAACCTAAGTGAGAAAATTCGTTATAATTAACCAAACAAATCGAGAAATTAGGAAATAAGAAATTGGATTGGATTACGGCAAGTGCGATTTTCTTCCCGCATTTTCTCAGGATCCAAACAGACAATAAGTAAAATCTAGACTCGGGAAAACGGAGTGATCGTGCGAGAGGTACTTACTTTGGGTTAGCAGAGTGACATGGCGGTGGCGCTTGAGCGCGGCAAAGACATTCCTCATCGGCGGCGAAAATACAGTGGGGCAAAAGCTCACGAAGCCATCACAGATTTTATAGATTTGCAAGCTGCACCGCAAGTGTTTGTGGTATTGCTCCAGTGGAACGGAAACCAGAGAGAGATTGCTTGGAGACCGAGAAAGCTGCCACGTTTAACAGTGAACTCGACACCTCTTACGGACGCCTAAACAGTAAACCGCCTACACGGGCTTTTTGGTTTTCTTTTCTTTGGTTCGTTAAGGTGTTGATTTGGATTTGGAGACGATGATGCTGAAAATACACAAACTTGAGGTTTTAATTTGTTTACGTTTTGAAATCGGATCAAATTATGCATTATAATGTTTGATTTTTATTAAATTATGATGTTTGATCATGCGATAAATGTAAAAACTCAGTTTGTAAATATATGCAATACAAGAATGTTATAAAGAGTCGTCCAGTGCTACAGTTTGATGATAGTCCTCTTTATTTAAAAGTGAGAGGACTTAGGTTTGAATCTCGTGAATGACGAATTCGATATCAATTAAGTTGTCTGTGGTATGATTTAGTAGAACTTTTCTACCCTTTAGTATAAAAATATATGGATGTACTTAAAAAAAAAGTTTTACAACACCCACGTCAGGAAAAGTGAGTGATTTATACATGTAAAACTCACATATTCATAACTACGGTCTAATGTATTCTTCTTCACTTGTAAGTGTGAGGTTTTAAGTTCAATTCTCGTAAAATATGAATTTGAACCACATTATTGCAGCTCATTGTGTGGCTAAGCCTACCTCCTCCCCTTAGTATACATAATATCGTTTATTCAAAAAAAAAAAAAAAGTAAGAAGTCAAATGACTTAGATGTCATGTTAAATTTTGGCATCTCCATTGGAGAAAATCTCGATATCTATTAGTCCTAGTTAGCATATTTGACATCTCCACATCTCTTTTGGAGATGTTCTTAAGAATGAACCCACGTGGGCTAGTTCTCAAAGTAGACAATATCCCAAAAGGATCCCTCTCCGAATCCTTTTGGTGAGGATCTTGGAGATCCATTTCGTTCATCGTACGGTTAGTTTTTGTCAAGTACTATTTGTATTTAATTTTAAATAATTTATGACTTCACAATGTACGATGAACGGACATGATTCATGAATCCCGAAATCCTTACAAAGAGGATCCGAATTCGACAATATCTTACTAGAGTGTGAGTCTTGAGGGGCTTATTGAGTAAGACACGGTGTTGTGTTCAATGTCTTTTTGGGATTTAGATCATCTCTGAATCCCCTCACTGGGGATCCCAGAGATCAATGCATAGTAACTGTCATCAAAGAAGATCGTGCGGCCACAATTGAATGCTTTTTATATTTTTAAAAGTAAAGTAATCTCGTTTTGCGTGAAAAATATTAAAAAAAATTGTGGCCTCACGAATGGTTACTATGCATTGATCCCCGGAATTCCCATTAAGGGGATCCGGCGAAGATCTAAATCCATATTTTTTTCACTCTCTTTTGATTGACAAAGATGATTTTGAAGCCAATAACAAGGCCCAATATTAGCCGGGCCTATTTGCTACTTAATCGGGTCAAAAAGACCCGAAGCCTGCTCCGTCCCAATTTGCCTGTGACAGTCACGCTCCCCCCTGTCTTCTAGTAACTTCAGTAAACCATCGAGCTCGAAAACCCTCTCTGATTGCAGTGCTGCATCTCTCCATCTCTCTCTCTCTCTCTCATCTTTCTCTCTCTAGAACCTCATTGTTCCCATCATATGGAGACTCCGCAGCCGGCGTCTCTGCGGCCATGGTTCCTCGAATTGGTGCCGATCGTGGTGGTTCTCCTAATAGTAGCTCACGTCCTCGCTCTGGTACTCGCTAATTTCCTTCCTCTTCCTGATTTTTCGCTTCAATTAGTGCCTAAAATCTGCTTTGTCATCGTGTTAGGTGTACTGGATATACAGATTAGCTACTGAGAAGGAGAGGCAGCCCCAGAGGAGAAAAGCACACTGAGGAGGAACAGGTTGATTTGTGAAATTAAATAAATTAAAAACCCTAATTTGTTGATTTCTTGTGGATTAGTATTAATTAAGTTTGATTAAGAGCAAGTGATTGCTGTTAGTTATCTGTGTACTAATAGATTGTGGATTTCTGAGAAATTGATCAATTACACGGTATAAGAATTGGCAGAGATCCATCTGAGTGTTGTTAATTATTATTTTTTTTAATATTTAATTACAGTTTTTGATTTATGCAAGTATGAGTTCAGTGTATTTTACAACTAGCATTTTTTCGGGTTCGAAGAAAATGTATTAGAGGGATGAACAATCTGTTTGATTTAGATGCTATTTCCTATCAAGCTTATAGCTTTGTATATGTTTCTTTTGGTTGCTGAGTTATCCGAGGAACAATGTTCTTATCGTTCGAATTACCTAGCAAGACAGGCAATTTACAATGTGATGGTACCAAACTTGCTGTGATTGGTCCTCTATACTTAACCCCGTGTCAAAATGATCTGTTCTTATACGATCATGCTGCACTGGTTTCCCCGTGTCAAAATGATCTGTTCTTATACGATCATGCTGCACTGGTTTCCCAGTCAGTTTTAGACGTTCGTATTGTGCATCACCTTAGTTCTACAGCCGGTGCTGGCCACACAGTGCCGGCGAATCCAATGTTGCAGAGGATTAATGTTTTGTACTTGCTGTTTGGTTAGGATGTGTGTCTGAATGAATTTAGATGTTATGAAAGGTACTTAGGGGGTTCTTTTAGTTGGAAACTAGGTGGATGATCCTAATGTTCAAGGTGTTTTTATGTGTTCCGGATTGTAACCGGCACCCTTTCTTCTGAGATATTGGTCGGTGTGTCAAGGCTTCTTAATATGAGTCAGAATTTAGTGTGTTCAGATACTGAAAATGTCATTACAAATCTTGACATGCCGAAAAGCTTTTATATCATGTCAGGATGAGCAGCTGTTATCCATTTGTTGAGTTTTGCCTTCTTTTTCTTCGACTTTTGCGATATGAAACCATATTACTTGAAACAATTTGAGAATCAAACTAGTGAGAAAATGTTTTCTTTCTGTAGATGAATACCAAATTCTGGCTTTGTGGGATAAGGCTTTGTTGTTGTAGATGAATACCGAACCTGAATGTTTAGATGTTATCTTACATAGCATGTAACTTGACATTTGTGTATTCTTCCCCCGAAACATTATAGGAAGCGTTTTCTTCTCTGTTTTGGTCATGTTTGGATTTCTGCACACCAATTTTAACCTCTTGCACTCTTTTTAATTCCGGCCTTTGAATCTCCTTCGGTTTGTTCAATCCAATGACTAGAAAAAGGTGGGGTGTGAGGAAGGGAAATAACCGTGTGCAAAAACCTTAATGTATGAAGCTCAAGAAACACTTCTTTAGAATCAAAGTCCTGCCTCATATATTTGTTTACGTAGGTATCTAGGTCTATGTAGACCTGGCATTTTGGACTTGACCCGATAACCCGACCCGTCAATATTAATATTTGGATGGATGCTTAACGGGTCGGATCGTAAACGGGTGAACCCGTTAACAATCCGTTAGCACCCATTAGTTGAGGATGTTTTAGTAATTTCAATAAAATTTTAACAACAAAGTATAAACTCTATGCAAAAAATAATAATAATAATAATTGTTAACGGGTGAAACGGATGATCCGTTAGTTTAATGGGTCGGGTTCGGATGACCCATTAGTTTAACGGTTCAGGTTCGGGTGACCCGTTAGTTTAACGGGGTCGGGTTCAGATGACCCATTAACTTAACGGGTTGGGTTGAACCTGATCAAAACTCAATAAACCCGACCCGTTTACAGGTCTATGTCTCACGATGTATATTCAATTTAACCAAGTTGATTAGGCAGTGTGCTCCTTGTCGTTGCATAAGTTCAAGTCTCATTCTCTAAAATTAGAGTAATTAAAAATATCTCAATCATATTTTTATACTTGTTATAGAGTCTATGGACTTTTTCCTTGGATTCTCTTGGAATTTTCATATTTCGTTTTATTTTCTGTCATTTCCAATTTTTATTAGATATTTAAATGAATAAAAAAAAAACAGTTAGAAATTAGTTTTGAAGTTAAACAATTGTAAGCCGTCTACAAAGTCTCCATCCCTTGACAAAAGCCGTTAAGTCGGCATGACATGTACGACGGAAATTAGAACAATAATTCTCCGAAATTGACAACTAAATATCTAATATGTATGCTTCTACCATACTGTAACTAATTCTTTTTAAATTAAGTAAATAATCGGGCTTCATTACTGACTGATTTTATTGATACACCTATTTTTATCTCTCATACATTACTTTTATGTCTTTTGATTTTTAATTTATCTAATCTAACGGTTGGAAATTGAGAAGATGTGTAAGAGGTAAAAAAATGTGTGTAAATAGCACAATCTAAATTAAAATGTTATTAGTTGTTAAAAAATAGTGTCGTGATATAAACAGGCAACATATTGAGTTAAAACAGACAACATAATAATCAAATATGATACCTTAAGCATAAACATGTTGTTCGCAAGTGATTTACCTTTTCATTTTTTCGTAAGTCATATACTAAAATACTTAATTTCTTATGTTATAGTCTCTATAAATATGTCTTATAATTTAGTTTCAGAAATTAAGGGCTAGTTTGGTATTGTTGTGATTTAAAAAAAATTAAAAAATAAAGTAAAAAATAATAAATAAATAAATAAAACTGTTTCTGCTGTGATGTATAAATAAACAATTGTGATTTGGAAATAAACAGCTGTAATTTTTTAAAAACTATTTATGTTGTGCTGTGGAAATAAACAGCTGTAAATAAAGTAGTTGAGTGTTTGGTAAATGACTAAAAAGGTTATGGTACTTAGTGCCAGTTTGGGATTGTCGTGCTTTAAGAATAATCAAATGTAAAGTAAAGCAGATGAACGTTTGGTTAACTGTATTTTATAAGTGTTGTGAGTATGAAAAGCAGTGTAAAAGCGTTTGGTAACTTTTAATGTAAAAATAATATAATTGTATAATGACAAAATGGACCTAGTTGTAAGTGTAGGGGCGACGACAGTAGTGGCAGGGATGGTAGTGTGACGGTGGTGACGCTAGCAATGGTGGAGGTATGGTCGTGGTCCTAATAGTGATTTGATGATGATGGTGATGGTGCTAATAGTGAGATTTTATGGCTGGGGTGCAGATATAACAATGGTGCTAGGGGTGGCAGTTGTGGTTGTGGTAATAATGGTGACAGTTGCGGTTATGGTGGTGGTGGCAGAAAAAATGGTGGTGATAATAGTTGTAGTGGCAGTTGCTTTCAGTTATGGTGGTGATGGTTGCGGTGGTTGGCCCTGCCCTTAGCTTTTTTGCTAACAAGGCATTCTATGCCTTGCCCTTGGAGGTTGTGGTTGTCGTGACAGTGGTGTAGGTTGTGGTTATAGTAGTGGTGGTGGCAACAATAGTGGTGATAGGTGGTAGGAGTCACTTTATTCCTAATGGATAATATGTGTGAAAGGCTAAATATGTCAATTCTGTTTTATTTTTATTTTTATTAAAGCAGCTTTTAAAAGCAACCTACAAACTGTTTTTAAAATTTGCTATCTGGAGGTCATTGCTTTTAAAATAAGCAGAATATTTTACTTTTACCAAACACTTTTTTACTGCTTAACTTTAAAGTGAACCAATTTTTGGTGAAAAAAAAACAATACTAAACGGGGCCTTAATGTGATATAATAATTGTCAAAGATAATAATGTAGGGCAAAAATTATAATTTTGTAAAACATGTGGGGATATATTTGTCATTTCAAAATTTTATTAAATGAGCATTTATTACTATGCTTTGACAAAAAAAAATACATTTTTTTTTAAAAGCATGGTAAATCCTGCTTCTGTTTTTTTATGTTTTTCTAGTTTCATTGACAGCAGCTTTTTAAAAAAGTTTTTTTTTTATTTTACCAAACACATATAATGTTCCAGATTTTTTAATAAGTTGTTTTTTTTTAAAGCATCATAATCCCAAACCAACCATAATTCAATCAAAATGTAGCATTTAGTTTGTTACTATCTCAACTTTACCCAACGCATTTTCTCTCTACCCGAGTTTCTCTCTCTAGAAACCTAGATCCAGAGCCTCTTCTCCGGCTTCAACTTTCAACCACCACCCCTTGCTTTTGCTTCAGGTAGGTGACAACCTGCTACCTTTTCTTCTTTCCAGTCTCCTTCTTCCCTCATCATTCTCTCATTCTCTCATTCCCTCATTTGCCTTTTTCTTCTTTTCCTCCCCTCTCACTTCCACTGCTACATCCCCTCCCAGCATCCACTTCTTCCTCTCCTATTTCCAGTCTTCTTCTTTAGTTTTATTCCCCGTTCTCTATGAGTTTATCTCAGTTTTTCCTGAGCTGGGTCTCAACTATTCCCTGAGTTTGTCTCATATCTGGGCTTCATGCCTCTTTTCCAGCTTTTGCCTAATTTTACTGCTTTCTGTCTTTTAATTTTTTGTCTTCCCATCTCCTTAGTTGTGATTCTACATCCTTATCCCACCATGTACTCAAATAGGCGCGCTCTGATCAGGAAACGGATACCAAATCTACTACCCTTCTTCACTTTCTCTCCCCCAATTGGCATACCTATGCGAGATCCCCATTGAGGTCAAGTGTTGGGTATTTTACATATCTCTTTAGCCTCACCCTCTACCCGTATGATACTTTATTTGTATATATTTGCAAGGGTTCGTTTTGATCTAGTGTTTACTTTCTCGGTCCGGAGTTTGACTTTATCCGAGGATGTGACGGCGGTGGCGATGTGGTCTTTACTGCTAGAGATAAGGGTTTTTTACTTTCTATTTTCTACTGCCTTCGGGCTTAAACTTATGTGGGCCTCTCGTTGTATCTTGGGTTGCTGCTCTCATTTTGCTTGGGCCTTTTACTTTCCCTGTAGTTGTTTACCCAGTCTTTTTGAGCCTTGTACTGGTTTTTATCTTAATGAAAGTTGACTTTTTGATATAAAAAAAAAAGAAAAAGAAAAAGAAAAAAGTTTGTTACTATCTCAACAATTCTATTATCCGTTAATAATAATTTCATAATGGAATTGTTATTAGTACTCTAGAAATCTCATTTAGCACTCTACATTTTTTATAATTAGAAAAAAATACACTTGTGAAACGTGTATAATAAGATTTTTTAAGTACTAATAACAATTCTCTTTCATAATTTGTTTGGTTTTGGTACTCTTAAATAGCCATAACCAACTAGACTACCCATTTAGACTACTCAATTATGCCACAAATGTTTCAATATCGTAATCACATCAACGGATTACAATAAATAATACAAACATTGATACCAGCTGTGGAGACAATCAGCACGAACCTCCATGTGCCACATGTCAAATTTGAGCCACCAAACCAATGAGATACTTTTCAGTGCAATCAGAACATAAATTAATACACACCATGTCGTACGTAGTTGAAGTGAATTTTTTTTAAAATATCTCTATAATTATATAATGATATGTGAATTACCGTCTTCCGGTTACACAAAAAAAA
>JADOBS010302269.1:0-13709 GCA_015708375.1 Cydonia oblonga
TGTTAGTGGAGAAGAAATTGGCCACTTAATTTTCTGGGCAGCTCATTGGAACAACCTTTATGTTATTCCACGTACGATATATGAAATGCAACCACTATTATACATACATATATATATATATATATATGTACTCTAATTTTATAGGCCATGCATGCTTGATTCATCATTTAACTTTCTAAGATATATAAATTGGCAAGTAAACTACCTGAATGATAGCAACACGTAAAACATCACCATGCAGACCCACAGCAATAGAGCCAATCGCCATGGCTGCCGGTCCTGCAATAAACCTCAGAACCATCCCAATTATTGTTAGGTTCGTCCCACAGGCTACAAACTTTTCCTGCAGTGCCATGAAGATACCTGCACGTTGCATGCATGATATATATATAGTTAAAACGTTACTGTATAGATATATTCATTAGCATTAGCATTAATTAGCATATATATGTGATTAATTAGTGATCACTCACCCATGCTAAACATAGCAGTGCCTGTACCAGCTTTTGACATGATTAAAACAGATCCTTCCATGATACTTGGCAGCTCAATATGCCACCTGCAGCACCCATAAATTTATTAATTAATTTACAGAGACATATATGAAAAAACGTAAGATATTTAGTTAATCAATACTCAAATATAATTAATAAATATTTTCTTGCATATTATATAGATAGATGCATATATTCAGTACCTGTTTGCTATAAAAGCCCAAGCAATACCAATAAAAACTGCGTAGGAGTTGGGATTCATCCCAAGTTTCACCCACACAGCCTTCATCAAATACCAAAAGGAAGGCCTAGTACTTATTGTTATCTCCTCCATGGCTTCTACATCCTTCCCTTGTGGATCAACCGATTGAACTCGAGGGTCGACATTAGTACGACTTGAAACTATGTCTATCGACCCCGTACGTCGAAATTCCAAGACGAACAAAAGAATGGTGAGCCATATGATGGCCTGCACGACCGATGATTGAACAACAAGATCAACGGCTGACGAACCATACATGGCTCTAATCAAGGGCACACCAACCACTAGGGAATTAGTTAACGTGCACAAAGAGAAGCTTGTGATGGACCAACTGTAGCTTCCTTTGCTGCTGCACTTGGCCCAAAGTGCTAGCACCACCACGATTATGAGCTTAGAGATGAAGTCGGCGCCGATGAAGCGGTAGTTCCATTTGTACGGATCCACATGTGCAGTGAATTCGAACGTGAAGAGTGGGAGAGTAAAGAAACAAACGAAGCGGTTGATCGCGCCACACTGCTCGGGAGTGAATATGTGCCACCACCTGACTGAGCCGTACCCTAAAATTAGGGCAACATAGAGTGGAACCATGGCCACCACCACCTTGTAAACATCTTCCCACCCAATCATCTTACTGTGTTAATAAAATATATTTGGGCAACCTAGCACAATAGCTTGTAGCACTACTGGCAAGAATGGAAGAAATGAAGAATATGATGTAGTGCTACTGTGTATAGTTAATTAGCTTGACAATGTTCATGAACTTGATTGTACTTATATATATATATGCATGCAGGGAAAGCCAACTTTGTTCCTTTTTTTCTTTTTTATTCCTTTTATCTTTTAAGAGAGAGATTGATGTTATTGCAAAAATGATGTAACATGCAATGTAATTAAGCTAATGACAAATAAATTAAACAATGTTGTAACCAATAGCGTATCCAAGATTTTATCATTGGATGGTCGGAATATTAAAGCTAAAAAAGAAAAACAAAATAACATTGAAACATTATTCATTTTTACCAAAAAAAAAAAACATTATTCATAATCTTTGTACAACAACAATTCGACGTAATTCTTTTTCATCATTTTTTTGCAAGATTACTAATCTTTTGCAATTGAGAAAAGTCATTTCTCAATATGTATAATATACATACATACATACATACATACATACATATATCAAGTTGATCTTGAAGTGCGATGTGTACGTGAAGACCGGGAAGAGAATGGTGCTGTGCTGATGACGGTGGACTTCGGTTGCGTGGGGCGGGAATTAGGCAGTTAATAAGGTCGAGCCTTTTTGCTCTTTTTTTTAATTAAAAAATGGCGAGGCTATCAGCCTCCGCGCGACCTAGGGTGGTTTCTCAACAATACATCGATGCTTACCATTTTACTTAGAAGCTCATCGTGACTTTCTGACAGAAAAAAAAAAACAAAAAAACAAAAAAAACAAAAAATAAAAGCTCAACGTGACTTAGGTGGCGAGTGACGTAGAGCATATTTAATGGAGATATCAAAATATAACTGTTAAATGTTAATTTAACGACTAATATGATGACAATATTAGATTTTTTCTTTTCCAACCGATATCTTTTTTTGTTATAAATAATATTTGTATGACAAATTTTAAAAAGAAATCAATTAAAATAAATTTTCAAAATCTATAATTAGTGCATTAATAAGACATACATAATAAAATAATTAAAAATAATTTGACATTACCTTTCTCATATCATCTCCAAAGAAGATGTCAAATCATAAGTGGAATGTTATGTAATCAAATTTGAAGGCAGGAGCAAGCTCCAACCGATATGTCAATCCTATTTGGATAGACATATGAGTTTTCATATGTCAAATTTGACATGTAAGAAAAGGTGATGTCAAATAATTTTAAATTATTTTATTATGTGGGTCTCATGAATGCACTAATTATAGATCTTGAAAATTTATTTTAATTGATTTCTTTTTAAAATAGGTCCTACAAATATCATTTATAACAAAAAAAATATATGGATTGGAAAATGAGAAAATCTGACATTGTCACTTCAGCCATCAAATTAACATTTGACATTTATCTTTTGACATCTTCTTTGGAGATGCTCTCATATGTCAAATTTGATATATGAAAATTCATATGTCAATCCACATATGATTTGCATATTAGTTGGAGCTTACTCCTACCTTCAAATTTGACTACATGATATTTCACTTAAAATTTGACATCTCCTTTGGAGATGGTCTTAGGATGCTTTTTGAAAAGGAATTAGTCGTCTTCTTCTCTCCTTTTGGTTTGCACAAAGCTAGAACATTGTGCAATTGCTACTCTTCTCCTCCATCACGACTTGGGTGGTCCTCGAAAGTTCTCGCATCCAATTATCCAAGCTTCCGAGCAAGGTTTTTAAAGATGTTAGACATTGGTCGGGCAACGAGTTGGGGCCTAATGCCTACACAGTTAGGCGGGAGCCTAGACAGACTAGGCGGATTTAAATAGATTTATTATATGGTGTATAAATATGTGCCTATTTGTACTTAAAACACACACATAATTGTATTAGGATACCTAAATCCAATAAAATGATATATAAATTATAAAGTATTAGAACATATTGAAAACATAGGGAAGAAACAGATAATGATGTCCATCTAAGTATTCAACAAGTTTTTTACATTTTATTGAAAAATTAAAATGCAAAATGAAAGTTATCGATTTTCTGTTTAAGTGAAAGTCGGAACTTAGACGGGTGCCTAGGTGGATTTAGGTGGACTAGGAGGGTGCCTAAACGGGCTAGATAGATGCCTAAATGAGTCTAAGCGCACTTTCTTAAATTTCAAACACCTAAAGACTGATCAAGATGATGACCTCGACGCTAGATGAGAATTTTTTAAGACAGTGCTTCCGAGTGGTCTTGGAACCAACCAGGTCCCCTAATTGATGTGCCCCTAATTTTACCTCATTATTTGAGAAACGAAAATGAGAGACATTTGATTTTGACTTTGACGAAGATTCTCATAACTTGTGGCAGGCTTTTTAGCATATTATATACGCTGATATTGGGGTAAGCTTTCTAGCATATTATATACTCTAGAGAGAGAAACGTGGGGCATGCTCTAAGTCATTAATCAAGTATTTAACTCAAGACAAATATAATACTTCATCGTCATCTATGTGAGTTGAGTTTGAAACTTCTTATTTCAAAGTGAAGATGAATATCATTAAACCGTATTAGCAATTGGTAAGGGAAAACCTTTCTTAGAGCAACAGTTAAATTAGCCCCAGCTATGGATAATACTTCTCTTATCCTTAAAGATCAATAAACTTCTTCCCATTCAACGTGACATTATTTAATTACCGTATAAATGTCATGATAGAAATCATTTATTCTCTTTATTATCAGTATCTAAATATCATTTTAGAAAATTCATTCGATTTGAAGATTATTTAGTCAATCGTATGAACTAAAGAAATTGACAGTTTATAGTGAGGATGCTACTTGTTACCATAATCATCGATTTGTTTGACACATATGGATTTCAAAACAATCTCTAAATTAAAGGAATTTTTCAAGAAATGATCTTATATGATGATAAAGATAATAAATAATTCAAATTATGTCGACGCTTGAACCATAAAATAATCGTACGTAGAGAAAAATGAGAACTTTCCTTCTTATTGAGAATGAAGAAAGTATAAATGAATAGTTATGTTATGTGGAATGCCATACGAAATGGGTTATGGTGGGTGTATATGATTCCATACCTGCAGTGGATTCTTCATTCTTGGAGATATATGGTGACATTAGTTTTCTTGCAAAAGTGAGTGCCTGAAATTGTAAAGTTGCTATCACCAATGGGTTATACATGGTCAGTAATTTTTTTCTTTCTATATCGAATAAGGAACGAGGTCCAGCAATAATTCCACCCACCTTTGCAAATTGGGTTTTTTAAATTTATTATATAGATTAATGTTCTTACTAATGTTACATCATGCTAGCCTGCTTGTGGAATTCAGAAGCGGATTTGTGCACACATTGTTTTAGGTGACGACGGTATACTACAATTTGCACCTTGTAATGTCATATAAAGTCCAACAGATAAATAGATGCCAGCTATGATTATTATCTGAGAATTCGATCGAACCAGATGACTATTTTTGCGACAGTGATCCATTATATGCCCTCGATCAGCATATGGAATAAGTTCTGTGTATTTTCCAAAGTATTAAAACATGTCTGGCATAAACTCGATCATCTGTTTTTTCCCCAATAGCTTAGCAAATTAATTAGTGAAATCCACTACTTGATTAGCGAGCAGGCCTGACTTAATCAAGTTGGATAGGATCATCGAACCATATGCTTCCCTTCTACATCAAGTTCGGATTCCCCTCCTTGTATTTAAATGAATATTAGTACAAATTATCTATTGTTTGTTTGAAGAAATACGAAAGAAAAAAAGAAAACCACTTGATTAAGTACTGCAATTCCATGCATCAATATTCATGGTATATAGTTATAGCCAACTTTACGTTTGATATATGTGTACGAATTCAAGCTCCACTGACTACACATATATTCTATGCTTCCTCGGGGGTTTTGATAGGATGTAATAATATGCTCATCTGGGCAAGCATTGATTTCTGATGGTGGAGCTACTTGGCTGAGTTGTAGGGTTTCTGCATTTTCCATTGGATGGTAGGATACTTGCTACTATCATTTCGACATTTTGCTGTTTGTCTTGTACATAAAGATATATAGGGTTAATACCATAAAAACTCAGAGAAAAGTTTGGTCCGCAGAAATTAAGCAAATGGTTTAATTTCTACCTTTTGTGTTCTCTGTTGTTTTTCTATCCATTGGTTTTTGTTCGTTCATTTCTTTGATCTCACAACCGCAAATGCAACATCGCCTTGCTTCTAAAAGAAGTGCACAAGTTGTCTTTGTCAATTGTAAGGGCTTCCATAATAGAACACATTTACTTTTAAAAACCACCCACTAATTACTAAGTCAATAAAACGTCCACTTAGTGATTTGCTTTGTCATCGTATATTCATATGAGTATGCTTCTCTGGTTTCAGGGCAGCTGCAGCAGGTCATTTCTCATGTAGGCTTCTAGGGTTTTCTCTATTAGCCACCTTTGAGTTTCTACTGAGTTTCTACTGTTTAAGCTCATGTGCAGGATCTGTTTTTGGGTTGAAACCGTTTTATGCCTTTTTATTTATGTACCATTTCTAATTGTTGCAGGGAAGAACCTTTACTTATGCTTTGTTCACATAAGTGACGTTTTCTTTTTGTATGCTTCAATCCTTTCTAGGGCTAGTACGATGTAATTTTACCATCTAGACTTTATTTATGAATGTTCTCTACCTATTGACAAAAAAAAAAAACAGAATTAATATAAAAATTAAGAGTTAATGCAGTACAATACACCAAACTTATCTAACCTAACTAAGAGAGCAAATTTTTGGTTTATTCGGAACATGGTCACATGACACTACTATTTCATTTAAATTGTAACATTACTTAGATTCTTTTTAAGGAAAACTAATGAAAAGGGCTTGAAAAATTTTAGTTTTAATAAAGAACCATATTATAAGTTTTGTTTAATAAAAAACCATGTTATAAGTTTTAATCTTTCTTCTTCCTTTCCTTAGGTTTTGCAATTTTTTCAAATGATGTAGTTGCAGACCTTCTTCTTTTTCTTTGACACAAAAATATAGATCCTCATGCTATTTAATTTATATTTTTGTATTATTTCGTTGAAATGTGATCGTCGTTATTATTCATAATGTATTCGAGGTACTGTTTTTCAATTTTTCTTCGTCAGTGAAGTTCATCATTTGTTTATCCAGAAAAAATATTTGAGATCAGCATGCTATTCAAAAATAACGACGGACACTGTTTCTGGAATGTAAAAATAAACTGTTTATGGATTTTAAGTAACATTGTTTCTGGAATCTAAGTCACTGTTTCTGGAATTTAAGTCACGTTTCTGGATTTTGGTTCTTTTCGACGGACACTGTTTCTGGAATGTAAAAATAAACTGTTTCTGGATTTTAAGTAACACTGTTTTTGGAATCTAAGTCACTGTTTCTGGAATCTAAGTCACTGTTTCTGGAATTTAAGTCACTGTTTCTGGATTTTGGTTCTTTTCTTTCCAGATACAGTGTTTGTTTGTGCATGGTCCAAAGGGCTTGGTGTGGTTGCTGCTCGCCGGAGCTAAACGGAATGGAAAGCCGGATTTCGGCTGGAAAGTTGGACAAACTTTAAACACTCATAACTTTGTCAATACTCAACGAAATCGAGTGATTTAAAAACGAAAATCGTAGTTCTCGAAGAGATGAAGAGAATGGTACCTTGCACGATGGCTAACTTCCCGTGATTTGGCAGTAAAACGCCTCGAAATCCTCGGAGGTCGTCGGAAACTAGGTGAGATTCAAATGGGTATAATTTCTTCAATACTCAAAAATCGAGTGATTCAAAAATAAAAATCGTAGTGCTCGAAGAGAAGAAGAGAATGGTACCTTGCATGATGGCTAACTCGCTGTGGTTTGGTCGGAAAACGCCTTGAAAGCCTCGAAGGTCGCCGAAAACTGGGTAAGATTCAAATTGATATAACTTCTTCAATACTCAACGAAATAGGTTGATTCAAAAAGGAAACTTGTTGTACTCAGCAAGAGAAGAAGAGAAGGAGGAGGATGATGAGGGCCAAAGGAGAGCCCATGAGTAGTCTGGTGGTCGAGCTGTTTCTTGGTTTGGTGGGTTTTACTTTGTTCTGGGATGGTTTTTGGTTAAAAAAAGTTATAGGATGGTTTTTGGTTAAAATAAACTTAGTTCAAGCCCTTTTTATTAAAGCTCGCTTTAGTTGTTTGCCATCGCATTTAAGTCACAGAATATCAAGTGCGCATGCACTTTTGACCTAAGCATAGTTGTTAACAAATCAGGGTGAAACTTAACATCATGAGGTGACTTCGATTCTTTTATGCTCACTCCTCACTCCTCGGTGTAAAAATATTATTCATATACATAACCCTAACGTGATATAAGATATGAACAATCGATCACCACACGTTTAAGGAGCTTCATGTTTTTGTTCAAGCAGTAGTTGCGCGAAATATCTTCATATAAGGACTGGTTGGTGGACCATGGGTGACATTTATATATTCTCAAGTTCAAATCAATCAAAAAACAAATACAACATAAAAAATGAAAAAGTTAAAGCTTCATCATAAAACTAATTGATTATATAAGAAGTAGCTCAATCTTTTATAAGATTTTGCATAATTTGGTCCCTCGCCAAAATAGGATTTTATCCTGACATTCTTACGCTCCTTGTGTATTTTGAAGACTAATATGTGATCAACACAAATTGGCTAGCAAAACCAGTCCACTCAAGAAGGATAATAATTCAACCAAACCATCTATTACATGGAGCTACATATGCACCCATTGCTTCAATTTTTTTAATTATTTATTTGATATACATGCATGCATTGCTTGCCACTTCAGCAACATGTGGACTAAAATTGATTCTTTTATAATAGGGTAAATTATAAAAGTGATCAAATGATAAAGTTGATAATTTAACACTGCGCTAATTAACTACTTATATAGATTCATTCCATAATATTTATTATAATATGAATCAATCAATTTTTCAAATTATCATTGAAAGGTCGTTTTTGTTAAAATTCGAATCAAATAAAAAACCGTTTAGTTATTTAACCGTGAAATGATAAATAGATGAACACAATCTTGTCGATAAATAATAAAATAATAACAATAATAAATAAAAGTTAAAAGACTTTAGATTTAAGTGAATTTTATAAGAATAATTTTTGAATGATGGCTAAAACTTAAAAATAAACAATTTGAATCAAATTGTTAAATAGAAATATAGACGAATAATTAACGATGTATTTAGGTATTAACTAATTATCGCTTGAGCACTGTGAATGCATATTGTTCTCATTCCCCTCAGTCTGCGCATGCTTATATCTCTAGTTTTCTTCTAGCTCTTTTTTTTCTTTTTCTGTTCTCTCTAATATTTTCTTTTGAAATAAATATCAAGGACAAAATGAAGTGCAATAATTCAAGAATGGAACACTATTGACCAGTCCAAGGAACAAATGCCAAAAGCATCTGTGCGGTTTTTAATACGACAAGTGGCAGCCTCTGTGATATGAGATATGAAATGTAGCAGAATATAATCTATAATATTTTTAGGATAATTTGATATTATCCAATTTTGTGAGTCATTACTAGAATTAGTCCACTGTATTGAAATAGGTCCTATAATTAATATTCCACGTAAAGTTATTTATAATTTGTACCATATTTATCCTTTAGACTTATAAATTGTAGTAAATATTCAAAATTTCTTAATTATATGATTATTTGTGGTTAACTAATCCCTTAATTGTAGGATTAGTTATAGCAATAAAATCTCAACCCCCAATCCTTTTCATCCTTTTTTTTTTCTTTCTTCAAAATAATTCCCTTTGTTAGATCATGGAATCAATCATCCTCTTTCTTCTCTTATGGGTGATATTTTGTGTTCCTCCCTCCAAATTCCTTCATGATAATTTCAGTTTTTACATAGCTTTCACAATTGTTTTATATATTCGCTCGACAATACATTATCAATTGCAAGCAATAATACAATATCATGCATTTATATTTGCTCTATTATATTTTTGTGCGTATCATAAAGGTAAACTGAAACTTAGTATTTGTTCATTTTTTTGTTTAGTATTTGTTCCTTTAATGGAGGTATATTATATCATATTTCTATTCTAATGTTCTGCCATGGAGATTCAGCATTTTTATTCCTATACAATAGGTAGTTTATTTTTATTTTGTTGGTAGATTATATTTGTTTTGTGGGTATAAAGCATTTTTCTTCCTATAAAATAGGTAGTTTATTTTTGTTTTGCAGGTAGATTACATATGTTTTGTTGGTATAAAGTATTTTTCTTTCTATACAATGGGTAGTTACTAAATTATATCGGTTTTGTAGGTAAACACCATTAGGTGGTTACTAGATAATATTTTAGTTTGAGTATTTAAATATTTAAAATAAAAAACTGAATAAATGATACAAAAATTAAAGAATTTAAGTATTTTTATCTAAAAGAGCAAAATTGGTATAAAAATATGTAATTGGATAACTGGACTTAATTCAAAAACTACCTATGTTTTTGATCTAGATCGAAAAGCCCCATATTTTTATTTACAACCATGCATCGAGAATTATGCACATTTTTATATATTTAGTAACATGTGTTTGTGTTTTTTTTTGTAAATTTTAATATTGATGTTCTATGACTGGCTAGTGTTTGGTTGATTGGAAAAAGAACATGAGTGGTGGGTGCTTCAGTTGTAGCCATCAGAACAAACACCTGAGGCAGTCTTGATGAAGATGCATGGAGCTTGGCATATTACAACTATTTTTTTCTTAAGACAATTAGGCATCTAATCTCTTCACCTAGCTATTATTATGGCTGAAGAGCATATCTGAATCTTGCTACATTGTTCTGTTATATGCCCCAAGAGTAAATCTCGAAAAACTCTCATTTTATTACGTGATCTAAACTTTGTATACTGTAAACTATTTCTCTAAAATATAGACCAGACGTATAAATACAAGTAGGTTTTTCGCTTCTATTTAAAGAAATCTACTACACAAAATGATGCAAAAATGTAATCTTCCTAGATTGGTCGTGATAAAATGGGAGCTTCGAATTGCAAGATTGGTCAGGTTCATCCTTCTTGGTAGTTAAGTTTGGTGATAAAATGGAAGTTTTTGACCCCACATCAACAGATTTTGGGGGTACGCTAGGATCTAACTGCGAGTGGTTTAACGATGAAATACATATTAAAAATGCAAATTTAAATTACATATCATAATAAGAGTCATTAAATTGTTTCGATCCAATGAGATCTAACAACTCTTTTTGTATTTGATGTGCATTAGAAAAAAGAGAAATGCTAAAGAGATTATTTTAAAAGTATGATTTTTTATAGATTCTAAATTACCTTATATTTTTGACACAATAATGTTTGCACGAAAATTCTCTTTAAAGTGTGAAATAACTAAAAATTCACGGTGAGTCTCCTCAACATTTATCCTAAAAAAGCTCAGTTGTTTGACTTTCTCTTGCTTTTTATGGGCTCACTTCCCAAACTGAAACATACAAATTGGGTTTGGTAGTAGCCCACTTTACGATGATTATATATAAAGTAGAAGTCCACATTTGGGGTTTGGTCTCATGGCCCAATAAAATTTCATTTATATTGCCATAAATTTAAAAAGTTATCTATTTATATAAAATGAAATGAATACATTTATTATGTAATATATATATGGCATGGCTGCCATTTTTTATTTTTGTCAAACATTTGTTTATTGAAACTATTTATTTACACACAGAAATTTCCTAGCTCACGTCTATATATGTAATGTGATTTGTTAACTTTTGAAGTGGCTTAGTGGTTGGTTGAGGGAATTTCAGGCTCATTTTTTATATGGCATGTCTTGAGTTTGATTTTTAGTGCTGTCTAAATCATACGATGGTGGTCAAAATAAGTTAAAATGTTTCTGTGAGTTTTTCCTACCCCGTGCCAGAACCACCAACTAATCCCCCTTTATTTTAAAAGAATAAATACAATCTACCTCAACACCACACACCTTTAATATGAAATTATAATACGATAAAACACTTATTTGCATTCAAGAAAACATAATCTGTTTTCATGGAACATGAAAGAAAAATGTTTTTTTTTTGGGTCAAATCTGAAAACAATATAAAATACAGGGAGCTTTAACAAAAAACTCTCAGCACTGTTCACTTTAACGAAAAACCACATTTTTACACTAAAAAGTCAATCATGGTACTATTCACTTTACTTTTTATTTTATTTTTATCGTTAAAATTCAAAATTTTCAAATCATTTTCATTAGTTTTTCTTAAAATATAATGATAAAGTCAACTATTGACAGCTTTTGGTGATTGGTGCTATGTCACTATGATTGAATCGAAATTCCGAAAAAAACTTGTGTGATTATGTCATGTTATTATGTCCCAACCCCTAACCCCAAAACTAGACTTTTAATTAGATGCTGATACTACGGTCCCATTCCTATTAACAAATCGGCCACAATATAATCTACCGACATCATTTCACAAAATTGAATAATAATTAATAAAAAAAAAAGTTTATATGAAATGATTTTACCATTATCTAAAAAATTATTATACTAAAACAATGATATGAATATTTATTTATTTATTTAAAATAAACGTCACGATCACAGAAAATAATAATATGAACTAGTTTATAGAACTAGATCCTCTTCGAGGTAAACCTTCGGATCCTCCTAACCCATTAACATTGGACGTTATATTTTGATCCAACGACTACAAACAGAGAGTAATCTAAAACTTATAACAATTGCAGCCGTTAGATTTTGATCAAATAATCCGTATTATTGGTTCAGAAGCATCCCGAGAATTTGCCTAGTTTATACCTTGCTCTCTATGTAAACCCAAGCAAGGCATGAGAAAATCCCCAACAAAAGTCACGTGCTTTCAGAAAAAGCCGACCTCTTTCCCCCCACCCGTGCAGCCGCCACAACAGCTATTCCACAATAGCGGCAATTCCTCCCGGCAAATTGGATTCAATTGGTTTCTCTTCTGGACGTTTTGACCCAAAAACTGATCAGGGTCGCCTTCAAATTCATAAAATTTCCACTATTTACAACCCGAATTGCTTCCAGAACCGGTCTTCGTCCCATAATCTGATCTGGGTCGTCTTCAAAATCACAAATTTCCAACACCAACGGCCTCAATTCCTTTAAAATTTTGATTACTTGGCCGATAATTGAATCTCGTTCTGCGACCCAGAACCATGGTTTCTGTGTCGAATTCAGTGTTGTTTCCTCTGGCGACATCCAGCGGCTTCACATCCGATGGTTTTTCTCGGTCCGTTAGATTTGCAAGGACGATCAATTGTAGTAGTGACAAGCAAAAGGGAGAGCAAAGAAACGTTTTGTGTGCTTGTATGGAGCCTCCCCCAAAACTGCGGAGCGATGAATCCTTTGCAGCTAAATTCGAGGTAAGTCTCAGACAACCTTTGAAGAAGTCATGTTTTTTTTTTGTCTTCGAATAACTCATGTTTTTTTCTTAATCCATTTACTAAAGCAACCATTTTGTATGCTTACTTGGCTTCTATTGACACCTACATTGTAATGTTATTTGACAAATCTTTGTGTTGTGGTTTTGTCTACCGATTTGATATTTCTGATCGTTTTTCGTAGTTTTCATTTATCTTATGTAATGTGCTACTTGACTATTGAGATATGGTATTAGCTTTATTGCCTACCGTTAGGAAAAATGCCGGTCGTTTCTGACCTGGTGGCTTTGTAAACCCCTCATTTCCACTTGGTCCTGGATTCGACAGGCATTGACAAGTTGCAATTCGGAAAACTTGCATTGTGTTTTTATCACTGTGTTGGATTCCATTGAACACATGAAATGCGTAATTTGATGTTTGTAGTAGCGGAAATGAATTCAGGTCAATAAATGGTAGCTGTGGCTGACAGGGTTTTTCTGATCAGGATTCATTTAAATCAGAGGATTTAAGTACAGTTTGGGAGCCCGAGGATGACTCTGATGTTCTAATCGAGTGTAGAGACGTCTACAAATCATTTGGCGAGAAGCATATATTGAGAGGTGTGAGCTTCAAGGTGAATCTAATTCATGTTATATAAGTCTTTTCAGTTGTTTTAAGAATTTATATGCATTGGTCTTTTGGTCCTATGTGGAGGTAGCATACGTTTGAACTTTGCCATTGTCCCGTGACTGATAGTTCCTGATCAAGCGTTTCGAAAGTTAACTTCTTTACCTTGAACCAGTGGCGGATCCAGGAAATAATATTAGGGGGGGGGGGGGGGGGGGG
>JADOBS010302270.1:0-13716 GCA_015708375.1 Cydonia oblonga
ATTGCATGACCTTCTCATAATAGTATTGAGGGCTAGTTTAGGGTTGATGTGCTTTGAAAAGAACTACTGTTTTCAGAAGCTGGATTAGGTCTGCTTCTGATTTCTGTTGTTTTGGACCCATAATTTTGAGAAAAAGCACCTTTTTTTTCATTTACTAATCACAATTTTTTTAAAAAACTACTTTCAACCCTAAGAACGAAAAATGGAAAAAAAAAATTAGAAGAACAATTGCGGGAGGGATTGGAATTGGCAGCATTTTAAACTAACAATTAGAAAAGGAAATTAACAACTTTGCCTATCCCCTATGACCATAATTTGCTCAGCTCCAATGGCCCAACATATTGAATTTTACCAAGAAGGGCCTCAGCCTTACAATTTACTTTAGATTGAAGAAAGGGTGTTCTTGGACAAGTAATTGATTTAACTTAGGAGCACCTTCGAGGAAAAACATTAATTCACTGTTATAAGATCCATGTCTCCTTGCTTTGAAATGACTTTCCAAAAGCCCCCACATTTGCAAGCCTCCAAAGGGCCTGTTCGAAATGTTCTATAAAACGATTTGTTTTAGAACTGTTTTGTAAAACAAAAACGATAGAAATTATTTTGCATATTTATGATTGAGAATGCATATGATAAAATGTCAAAAAAAAAAAAATTTGTTTGGTACTAATGTTTTTGTAATATAAATTATATAATTAAGATTGTGGAGTGGTGGTAAAGATGGTGGTTGTGACGATTACGGTGGTCATAGTAATGGTGGTAGTAGTGGAGACAGTAGAGGTGTCAATAGTGGTAAGAGAGAGGTGGTGGCAATAGCAGGGTAGGGGCAATGCTGGAGGGTATGGTGGTGTCGTTACCCAATAATGGCAGAGTTTGGTTGTATTAACAATGGCTGTGAGTGATGGTTGCATAAATAGTACATAAGAGGTGGGGGGAATGATAGTGCGGCGATTGTGGGGGTGGTGGTAGCCCTAGCAAGGTTGATAACAGTGGAGATTGTGGTGGTGGTGGCCGCGACGACGATGACAATAGTGATGGGAGGTGGTGGTGTTGGTCGCGGTAGTGAGGCGATGAGAAGGTCAGATGGTGGACGTGTTGGTGTCCATGGTGGTGGAGGTATTTGCGGTGTTACTGGTGTTGGCAATGGTGTAACCGATGGTGGCGATTGTGAGATTATGGAGGTGGTAGTGGCTTTGGTGGGGGTGATAGTTTTGGAGGATTTGGTGGTGGCTGTGATGGTGGTGGGAGGTGCCGATGGTCATGCTGGCATGGGTGATGACGGTGGAGAATGTTGTGGTATACATAAATATATTTTTTTACTTAAAACTTTGACTTTGCTTTATTTTGTATCTTTTTTTTTTATTTTCTTAATTTGATTTAGGTTTGGCATCAGTGGGAAAATAAAACACGGCACGTAACTATGTGTTGGTTCATTTTTAATATTAAATTAATTATAATTTTCATTATTTGATGGTTAGTGTGAAAGTAAGTTTACTTGTCATTTTTTGTGGTTAGTGGGAAATTAAGATGGAGTCTTTAGCCTTTTATCTTTTATAACTCTGGTAACCTTTTTCCCTTGTAAATTTCTGTTTATTATACCCTATTCAGTAAGGGTGATAGTAAACATATAATTATCTGGTGCATTTTTCCATCATCTTTTCATTTATGATCCCGCTACCAATTTCTTCTATAACTACAATCTTTATTCCTCCATATTTTCTATCGTTTACTTAATGGCCAAAGAAGGGTGTTCTTGTGGTGGAACTTTGGACTCATCCTTTTTTGTGCAGATACTAGATAGGTTTGAGTCAAACAACAATTTAGTTGGGTTGTTGTATCCTGGAGGGGACAAGTTAAGAGATATACTGTTGCACCGGTTTGTTAACATTTGTCAAACCGCAGTGAGCTTGAATCTCCTTACTCCTTAAAGAGAGCGAGATACATGCACCTCAACCTAATTGTGTACACGCTTCTTAGAAGAATATTACAATTTTCTTGTAATTTTTCCAACAATTTTAAGGAGATTCATATCATGGAGCCTGTACTGACAATACTGGAGATCTCAACAAGCCATTCCGTTTCAAAGAAGCTCACTTCAAGAGGTAGAAGGGGGAAGTAAGTTCCCTACATTATCACTGACAAAAATCCAAATAAAGAGAGCACATAGAACATGAATGAAGATGAGCTCTATGACCATGAAGGCAAAGTCCAACAATATGAATGAAAAAGATGAATACAAGTGTTGGTATTATCTCTTGAATTGTCTTGCTGATCATTTTTATGATTATTATGATACCACTTCCTATTTTGCCAAAAAGATATGGAAAAGCTTGGCAGAGCAAATATGACACGGAGGAGGTAGTGCAAAGAAATATGTAGCGAATCATTTTTTCTGTTACCAAATGGTGGATGGGAAATTAGTTGTGGAACAAGTCCAAGATGTCCAAATGATTGTAGCCGAAGTCACATCCTATTGTGTCAAAAATTGGGGACACAATTCTACTCCAATTTATATGTTTTTTTTTTCTTTAAAGTTTGGGCGTGCACATTTATGTCATATAAATAGCAAATACGTAGGAATCATGAGCAGTTTTAATTTAGTTCCAATAGCGAAAAAATATTTTTGAAAAATGTGAAAGTTGTAACAAGGCTAAATCACTAAAATGCCTCATAAAAATGTTGAAAGAAATTTTGAAATTTTAGAATTAATTCACACTGACATTTGTGAATTTGAAGAAATTTTAACTCGTGGAGGAAATAGATATTTTATCAGCTTTTTTTATGTATTCCAAATATACTTTTGTTTATTTGATGAAAAAAAATAAAAGTGACGCTTTTAATAAATTTAAAGAGTTTCTCCTTGAAGTTGAAAATCAACTAGGAAGAAAAATTAAAGACTTCGAAGTAATAGAGGGAGAGAATATGAGTCTTGAGAGTTTAATTCGTATATACAATCTTTAGGAATAATACATGAAACTATACCACCATATTCTACTGCATCTAATCGCGTAGTGGAAAGAAAAAATAGAACTTTGATTGATTTGACAAATGCTATGCTAATTCATTCAAGTGCTCCTTCTAATCTTTGGGGTGAAGCTGTTTTAACTGCTTGTTATGTGTTGAACAAGGTGCCACGCAAAAAAACAAAAATTACACCTTTTGAGGTATCGAAAGGCTATAAACTAAATTTGGGATATTTAAGAGTATGGGTTTGTTGTAACGACCCGTCCTTATTTTTCACTGTAATTTCTTTTTCGTTGGTGTGAGTTGCCGATTTTACTCTTTTAGGACAAAAGTAGAATCTGATGCGGACTTCGACTTTTGTTTCTTTTCCTAGTGTCGTAGTTGTTTAGTACTCGTCGTTATGAATGCGTGAGTGAGTGTTAAACTCGAAAAAGTTATGCTCCGTTAAAATACGTTAACCACGAGTATTTTTGTACACGTACGTGCAAATTTACAGTGTCGAGACCCTGTCAAGAGGATAGCTTTTGTACATTTAAAATTAATCCATCAAATCCCTAAAAAGTGGATCCGGTTTCCCAATCAACCACCAATCAAATTATTTAATATGATTTTCACCAATCACATTCCACCATTTCCTCCCCTCCATTCCTTACCCCTGTTTTCCTTTCCACCACTCACATCCTTTCCCTCAATGTAGTCCACCAATCAAAAGTCATCAACCAATCAGAAATTAGAAGGTTCTCCCTCTCGGTGAACAACCATAGAGACACCACCACCACACAAACATCATTCTAGCGAGTTCCTTCACTTCTGTCTCGCCACATTACTATCACCACTGCTAGCAGGGTTGCTTCGATGAGATCTGCGAGTTTCTCAGCCCAAGAACTAAGACTTAAACTATCAATGGCTACTGCCACTACTCACATTCCTTCTCCAGTGAAACTTCATTTTTCGGACCAAGGTAAGCCACATGAACCCTCTTTCTTATACCCTTTTTGTTATCCTACAACAATCACTAGGTTATAGGTTTTTTCTTGTTGACAATTTCATGCAGAAGCGATTCGAAGAAAGAAACTCCCTAGATTTTTGGAGAACCGTGGCCCTTAGGCCACATTCATGCCCTTTTTCCGATCAACGTCAACCTCGCCTCAGCCTTAAATTGGTATGGCTCTGTTCTTCACATTCCTAGCTTTTATTTGGCTTTTGAATCTTCAAGTTGGTAAAGTATCAAATTAAAAATCAACTTTGAAAGTTGGGAAGGAATTCCTAGAATTCTGGAAATTTTTTACCATGGCCATTTGGCCACTTTCAGGCTAAATTCTTGGACAACACTGACCACATTTGAACTTTCTGTGAATATGGATTGATTCATTACATTCCTGGCTTTAATTTGGTCTGTGTAGAATTGTTTTTAGTTGAGAATTGAGCTTGATATGAGCTCGGGAAGTTGGACCAAAACCTACAAAAATTGCAGCAGGAGCTCGCCAGGACTCTGGCTATCCTAGTCCGAACGACTGCGACCTCGCAAGTATCTGTGAGACTATATATATTTATTTAGTTTCCACATATATTTTATAAAGAATTTTCTACGTATGCTTAGATTAGACTAACGTTTATAAGAATTAGCGGAATGACAGAATTTATAAAATTACACTAAATCCTACGGGATGCACATGTATGCATACAATGTCGACTAGAATTATCGATTTACCGTTGTATGATCAAATTTACGTTAACTACTCATCATGTGCTACACTAGTGTTAGTACTCGTTTGGGCCAGGGCTAGTTTTCACGTGTATGTTCACATCGCAGCATACATTTACGTTCGATCCATTGTAGGTTCCAGTCCTGTCCTAGATTGCTATAGGTAATTAGGACTCATATCTGATGCCCATAGCGCCAGTCTTCACGTGATTGTAGTACCATACCGTAAATCATTTTTTACACCCAGTCATGTTCATGTTAGAATACCTCTGCATGAACTCGTGTTTCAGCATATGTTAATAACCACTCGATATGATATATTCGTTTATGCAAGATTTTTGATTATTGGATGTTATGTTTTTATTTATGAAATATTGTGAGGTATTGCATTCTCGAGATATTACTGTTTATAGTAAGTATGCTATATTTGGAAACTATACTTGTTTTACGGTGAGGGGCTATTATGTTTTCGAAAAGGTTTTACAAAACTTTATTTTTAGGACCATTCACCCTTGTTTTTGTAAGCATGTTTACACTCCTTTTAATTGTGTTCATTTATTTATAGTTGAAAAAGAAAATGATGTGATAAATCAAAAGGAATATGCTAGCATCATTGGTAGTTTGAGATGTGCGACTGATTGTACTAAACCTAACATTGCATATGCAATTGGACTGCTTAGCAGGTTTACCAGTAACTAGGTAAAGAGCATTGGCATGCCATAGAAATAGTATTGAAATATTTACTTGACACAAAAAATTATGGTTTATTTTATAAAAAAAATATCCTGCAGTACTTAAGGGTGCTGGCTGGAACACCATGTCAAGTGATTCCCTTTCAAGCACTGGTTATATTTTTACACTAAGTGGTTGGGCTTTTTGTTGGAAATCAAAGAAGCAAATATTATTGCTAATTCAACCATGGAGGCTGAACATATTACTTTGACATCAGCCATTCAAGAAGCAGAATGATTGAAAGATTTTTTTTATATGAGAGGACATATTGGGAAAAATCAACACCACCTATTGTCATTCATTGTGGTAGGCGCTGCTGCTATGAGAAGAAAAAATAGTGTTATGAGGTCTCATTTGAGCAATGGTAAATCCAAACCTCTAAGAAGAAAACATAATGTTATGAGGTCTCATTTAAGCAATGGTACCATTATTGTGAATTACATTAAATCTGTGATAATCTTCAAGATCCATTAACCAAGGCCTTGGCAAGAGAAAAGGTCTAGAGTACATCGAGGGGGATGTGATTAAAGTCTGTAAAATCATGAGCCATGTATGAGGATACCCAACCCAGTAAATAGAGGCCCTAAGAACTAGGTTCAATGGGAAAAATGAATTATATGATAGCGGTAAGAAATGCACTATTATTTTTACTCATCTTTATGGTGTAAGTGCATTTATCCTATAATTTTTTGGAGGTTCAGTTTACTTAAACTCTTAATAAAATATGTAGCTCGTTTTGAGTGGGATGTTATAATTACAGGAGCATCTTTGATAGATTTTACCTATATGAGTGTAAGAGTGGGGTCGCTTTCTATGAGAATTGGGCTTGTTCTCAAATACAGCCATGAAAACCTGGATTAGCACAAACTTGTAACGTGCTAGTAATTAAAGCTCAAAGTAACACTTGGATTATTATGTGCGAGCAGTAATTTATATTTACCCTTAATTTATATTTTCACTAATGGAGGTTCAATGCAGAGGCACACCTTCATGATGCACAATGATCCGTCTTTGGCCATTATTATTTTCCTTCTTTTCTTCATAATTAATATTAAAAATGAGTAAGGAATGTTGATTCATTTTTAATATTAAATTAATTATAATGGTCATTATTTGGTTGTTAGTGGGAAAGAAAGTTTTTTCTCATTATTTGTGCTTAGCAAAAAATTAAGATGAGAATCTTTAACCTTTCACCTTTTGTAACTCTAGTAACATTTTTCCCCTGTTAAATGTGTTTATTACCTTATTAATTAAGGTAACATATAATCATTGGCATTTTTTTCCATGATGTTTTTATTTATGATCCCACTACCAATGTAACATCCCACATCGACCAACGAAGAGGGGGTGATGTGCCTTATATGTACATGCCTACCTCTATATAGCACGAGGTCTTTTGGGAACTCACTGGCTTCAGATTCCATCGGAACTTCGAAATTAAGCAAGTTCGGGTGAAAGCATTCCTATGATGGGTGACCCACTCGTGTGAGTTCCCAAAAACAAAACTATGAGGGCGTGGCCAAGGCCCAAAGCGGACAATATCGTGCTACAGTAGAGTCGAGATTGGGATGTGATAGAATGGTATCAGAGCTACTCTGCCATGTGATGCGAGTGTGCCAACGAGGATGTCGGGCCCCTAAAGGGGGTGGATTATAACATCCCACATCGTCAACGGAGAGAGGGTGATGTGCCTTATATGTACATGCCCACCTCCATATAGCACGAGGCCTTTTGGGAACTCATTAGCTTTGAATTCCATCGGAACTCTGAAGTTAAGTGAGATCGGGCGAGAGCATTCTTAGGATGGGTGAGCCACTGGGAAGTTCTCGTGTGAGTTCCCAAAAACAAAATCGTGAGGGCGTGGCTAGGGTCTAAAGCAGACAATATCTTGCTACAGCGGAGTCAAGACTGGGATGTGACAACCAATTTATTCTATGACTACAATCTTTATTCCTCCATATTTTCTATCTTTTACTTACTGGACAAAGAAGGATGTTTTTGGTTTACCAAAAAAAAAAAAAGAAGGGTGTTTTTGTGGTGGAGCTTTGGACTTATCCATTTTTGTGCAGATAGGTTTGAGTCAAAAAACAATTCAGTTAGGTTGTTGCATCCTGAAGATGACAAGTAAAGAGATATACTATGGCATTGGTTCGTGAACTTTTATCAAATCGCAGTGGGCTTGAATCTCTTTAAAGAAAAGGAGATATCCGAGCCTTAGCACCCAAAACCCAAAAATGACAACTTTGGTTGCAAAGCCCAAGATTCGATTGAAGATTACATTTTTTCCTCCATTTTTCCTCAATCCCAAAACAAAGTCTCATTCTTTCATGGAAGAAGAATGAGTATCTCTGCTGCATTCGACAAGTTTGTCAAGTTTTCCTAGATATTTTTCCTCTATTTTCTCCCAATCCCACAACAAAGTCTCAGTTTTCCATGAAACAAGTTTCTTAGTCTCTGTTCTGCTTTAGATGTGCGATTCAATTCCCACAGGTAGCCTCGAGTCACTAATAGCCTACCCCACGGATGCAGAAAGCATGCAAGTGCGATTCTGGACTTTGGGTGGTTCTGGCTACAGCAGCAGGTGGTGTGCGATAGGGTGATTCATATCAATTCCAAGCAGATAACTGAGTTGGTATTTGAATTGGCGGCGGGTTTTCAACCATGGCTTTGATGGTGAAGGGTGAAGGGAGGGGGGACGAACGAAGGGGAAAAAGGGTGAAGTTTTGGGTTTTCAATTATTTATTTATTTTTTATTTTAATTATTTTTAATCAATTCTTCTTTTAATGGGATTTTTTAGGGAGTTTTAACAAAAAGCCCACGGTACTGTTTACTTTAACGAAAAACCACATTTTTATACTAAAAAGTCAAACCTGACATTATTCACTTTACCCTTTATTTTGTTCTTATCGTTAAAGCTCAAAGTTTTCAAATCCTTTTTATTAGTTTTCCTTTTTTTTTTACTTATCCACATAGCATAAATTTTGTAGAGCCCGTAGCGTCCGTATACGTAGTTAACGAAAAAACTAATAGAAATTTTGACAAATGTATGACATTAATATTAGAATGGCTATGTGGTGCGCATGCTGAGTAATTACGAGCTAATTAAGTTTTTTTTTTATTTTTTATTTTTTGTTGTGAATGTGGGTGTTCCAACTCACAATTAAGCTCAGTTAGGCAAGTAAAATAGATGTGGTGGTGGTGGTGGTGTTGAATGTACTGCTGACTTTTGTACTCAGGCAATTACGGTCAAGGAATGGACACGTCTCGACCTTGGGTTATACAACCTGAAGAGAAGGTTGCCTAGATTACTGCAAAGTGTAGGATCACCTACACCAGGTTATGCTGCCTCGACTATATTCATAAAAATATAGGTGCGCTGAATCTGTATCAGGTTGTAAGGAGACAAGTGCTTAAAGCAGATGAATGTGGTTCAGTCATTTGGATGCTAAATTGTAAAATCCACCTAAGAGTAACCAATCATAGAACACTTCACTTCACTGGAACGCTGATGAAGTGACTTTTTCGTGAAAAAGTTAGAAACTTTTCACCAATCGTGACTGGGATAAATAACTAACCAACTAGAAGTAATGATGTTCATTTATTCGAAATTAAGTTGCTCTTAAATAGCTTGGTTCTATGGCTTTATTGTTGCCAACACAAAGCTGTTCACTTGTCCGAACTGAAGATCTGCTTGCGGGAGAGTTAGGATAGTTGGTGTTTTACTCATATGTGTAAGAAGGGTTTCTCGTAGAGTGTTTGAGTTGTTTGTTGAGCTGAAGAGTTTCAAGGTTGTTGAACCTCTTCTATTCATAGAGAAGGGCTTCCATGATACACAAGCTTGCCAAGGTAGAGTGTTAATGGGATTGTGCTTACTCGGTATTTTCCTAAATATTCCTTTATCCTCGCTTAGTCAAAACTTCATCGTCATTGAGTCTTAGCATATTTGTTTCTCATCAGGACTATGAACCTGCCCTATTATGAGATTTATTAAGCTTTATCTAATCACGTAGGTATTTTGATCCTTGGGATAATTTATACAAACTCGGTTGAACTGATTCTATTCGTGGGCTGAGCCCACTGGCCGAAAGGATACTCATTGGGCCGAGAAGCATCATCTTTGGGTCAACTCGTCTCGGCCCAAACCGTTATTTCGGGCCCAAACATTGACGCATCATTTTTGAGCCTTGGGTCATGGATGCTTGGCATGAAGATGTTTAAGAAGCAAATATTCTTTAAATCGCCCACTATCTTACATTAAATGACTAAATTCCAGTTTACACACTAACTTCGCCGTGACTGACACACTTTTTTTTTAGGAAACCTAGTGAAAAGGGTTTGAAAATTTTGAGTTTTAACGATAAGAACAAAATAAAGGGAGAAGTGAATTGTACCAGGTTTGACTTTTTAGTGTAAAAATTTGATTTTTCGCTAAAGTGAACAGTACCATCGACTTTTCGTTAAAACTCCAATTTTTTTCTCTCTTTCCATGTTTCAGGCTCCTATACCGCCTCTCCATATTCGGTCATCTCATGTGCCTTACTCCTTCAAACAACTGAGTCGTTGGAAGTCTCTTTTTGGAATACTCAAACCAATACCAACTATCAGCTTTTCAATCGGTTTGGAACTCGGGAAAATCGGTCCATATCGTCGAGAAATTTTTAGTTGTGATAGGAACATAAGTGGTACGCCATGTGTTTTAATAGGAATGGTAGGAAATTTAATTTTTAAGCCATTAAATTTTTAGCACACGTATCCCACCATTTGTTTAGTAACACGTGATATACCACCCCGTATACCAGTCACACTGAAAAATCTCTCCATATTGCCTAGATTCCCTACGACTGTCATGATTGAAAGTATGTCCCGAGACTACGTCAATTTCAAAATCCAAAATTAATGATTTCAGTTTTACTCTTCCCTTTATTTTTGTCTATAAAAATCCTCACGCCATTCCTCATTCCAAAAATTCTAGTTCTCCTTTTTTTTTTCTTCTGCATTTCCAACAAATTTGGTGGGGAAAGGAACAAGGGAAGTGACGTATACATTGAATTTGGTGGAAAAATTTATGTAAACCATAGGGAGAGGTTGGTCTTGGCTTTAAGGTATCTATGCCTTTAATCTAGCTTTGTTGGCAAAGCACGAGTGGCGATTGATACATGAACAATCCTCTCTGGCATCCCAAAATTTTAAAGCCAAGTATTATCCACAAACTAATTTTCTTTCGACATCGGTGAAGACAAATTCATGTTATGGTTGGAGAAGTATAGGGGAAGCCCGCAGAGTAATTAGGGTTGGAGCTCAATGGAGAGTGGGGAATGGAGCATCTATTAATTATGGGGGATAGTTGGCTACCGAGGAAAAGTTTCTTCAAAGTGCTCAGTCCTATACCGGTGTCTAAGTTGATCTCACAAGAAGAAAGCGTTAATTGGAATCTGGACATTATAAATGAGTTATTTTGGGAAAAGGAAGCTCAGCTGATTCAAATTATTCCCCTTAGTACAAGGAAACCACCAGACCAGTTGATTTGGAATGCGGAGCCGAATAGGAAATTTACAATGAAGAGTGCCTATTATCTTTCAAGATTCGTGGGTGAGGTGCATGGTCAAGTAACTAGCAGATCCTCAATTATCGTAGAAATTAATTTTCTATAAAAGGCCTTGTGGAGGGCTCGAGTACTTGAGAAAGTGAAGATTTGTGTTTGGCAGATTTGTTTGGATAACCTAAGAAAAAAAAAGAAAATCACCATGGACGATGTGTGCATGTTTTGTAATGGAGAAGATGAAACTTTAGTGCATTTGATGCGAAATTGTTCGAGAACGGCGTCAGTGTCGTTGTCATGTCTGTTGGGGCTACGGAGCTGGATGAACACAACTAAGAATATGATGGATTGGATAGCTAAACTTGTAGGTGAGTTGTCAAGAGATAGTTTCAATTTATTCCTTATTCTTCTTTGGAGTATGTGAAAAGAAAGGAACTCATTTTTGTGACAAGGAAAGGCACTAGAACCGACGAAACTAATTTGTTGGGCAATTAGTTGGATGGAAGAATTCCAACACTGCCATGGAAAAACTGAAAAATGCAGTTGTAAAGTTTCTCAAAAATGGACGAAGCTGAAAGGAGGATGGTACAAGTGTAATTTTGAGGCAGTTTGAGATGAAAATAGAAGTATTGGTGGCATTGGGGTGGTGATTCAGAATGATAAGGGTGATTTTGTGGCGGCCTTGGCAAAGAGGCATGATGCTATTCCTTCCCCTTTGCTGGCCGAGACTATGGCAGCTAAGGATGCTGCTTGGTTGGTCAAGGAGAAGCAATTACAAGCCTTGGTTTTCAAAGGGGATGCGTTACTTGTGATGACAGCTCTTCAACAGGATGGTCAACAAGATCACTCACTATTCAGAAATATTCTAAATGATACTCTTCAATGGTTCAGGCATTGCCCCAATGGAAAGTTGGTTTTAGTGGTAGAGGGACGAATAAAGTGGCACACAAATTAGCACGAATGAGTTTGAGTTATGATAATCGTATTCTTTGGTTTGAAGAACATCCGAATGTAATTGTGGATCTTCTCTTTGAGGATAGTAATTCCTACTTTGTTTGGATTGGAACACTTTTTTTTCTTTCGACCAGGTTGAAATTCCCAGCAAGGTTTTATCAAGGCCCACTGTATGCACCATATCCTCATTGATTGTATGTATTTCTATCGTTAATGAATATTGTGCATTTTCTCAAAAACAAAAAAAAAAACAAAACAAAAACAAAGGAATCTCCCTTATTATTATGCTAGCTCTCTTGTGAGAGGAGTTAAGAACATCGAACGCCTCACCACCAAAAGCTTCAAGTATCAGGATGAAGCCGAAATGAAAACCTAGGTTCTTGGTCCTCTGGCTAAAGGCTCGCTACCAGATTCAATGATTACGTTAATGAAAACCAAGCTGCTCCACCATTCTTTCAGGGCGGGGATTGGTTGAAATGGGAACCTATGAAGCCCTAGATAGCCTTAAGTTACGACTGCCTAGGCTTCTTGGGTTACCCAAATGGTGACCCATTTTGGTGCTTCATTGAGGCATGTAGGCATTTTTATGCCATCAAGATCTCGACCATTGAGATTAACATGGATCAAGACCTCTTGGTAATGGCCTTGAATTTACGGTGCTCTTCCACTAACATCCCTTTGGTACCATGAGCCCTACTATTCTTGACATCACTACCCTTCTCGGTACAATTTCCTCTAATCACGATCGCTCTATCGATGTTGTCCTTTCGACACTCAAATTCGATTTCGACTTAAAGTCCATTTTCGACGAGATGACCCAAGAATTGCTAAAGGAAAAAGACTACCGAAGAAACCGGCCAAAAGAGGATGTTGCAAAGTTGTCGAAGAATTTCCTGTGCAACACACTCATTTATGGCTTTGCTGACCAAATCGACGGGCCTATTTGACGAGGGGAACATGAACTCTTCTTATTCCACCGGTACAGAAAGTTCATTTTCTGTTCAAAGTCCAATATATGCGTTATTGAAACATATGTGTTGCCGAAGACTAGCAAGTGAACAAGTATTGCTCTCAACCCTTCCATCCTGATACAACTTTACCAATGCCTTTTTGACATCACTATGACGAGGATGCATCCTTACCAACATGACCCGCTTTGGATCTTCAAGTATGGCTACAAGCTTACTTCTTAGCCCTTCTACCAGATTGCCCACCATTTAAAGAGGACGAAGTGATGGGCTTCAAGTTAGCATCACTCTTGTGCCCGGGCATTCAGTAGGGGATGTTTTCTAGACCTGGCATTCGTGTCGTGTTTTCCGTGTTCGTGTCATACCCGATATCTTAACAGGTCGTATCGTGTAACACCCATTAAAATAAACAGGTAAAATGACCCGACCCGATAATATTAATAGGTAATATGACCCGACCTGTACCTGTTAAGGAAAATATATTTTAAACCAATAAATAATCAAATGAAAAACATAATACTAAATATGTATATACATACTATATTGTCACATCCAAAACATAAAAACGCATTTTTCTTTGAAGTATATTTTCGCTTACCTAAAGTCTTTAATAGTGTTTCAATTAATGTAGAAGTGTAAAAAAAATATATAAGCACTCGTAATGACAAGCTTTACAACTTTCATGAGGAGCTTAATGTCAAAATTCGCCACTATAATCATATAAATCATAGATCAAAATGTAACCATTGATTGTTGTTTACATTTACGCTTCATTGTTCTTATCAAATTTGTTTTTTTTTTTTTTTTTTTTTTTTTTTTTTTTTTTTTTTTTTTTTTTTTTTTTTTTTTAAAA
>JADOBS010302271.1:0-13719 GCA_015708375.1 Cydonia oblonga
TAGCCGCCGAAGAGCCACGCAAACTAGCGAACGAGAAAACGTCACCAATAATTGCCCCTAAGCACATAAGGGGTCCAATTAATAAAACTATACTCAAACAATTTAAATTGGGGATGGGTGTAACAACTAAGATGCCTCAGGTCAAATGACTACTTTGCATTATCCCAACTATGAGTTCTCATGTGACATGAGTATGAAAACTCCTTGTTGATCGTGTTCAGTGGACTCATTCTCTATTGAGCACCTACATGCTTGTCTTGATGTCAGTCACACCAATAACTCGAGACCAGTCACTCTCCCTAAGAGAAGACATAACATGTACTGATCTTAACGGACTGTCAATGCCCAATTGGCAATCTTATGATCAAGAACATTTAGGATATATACACGATAAAGAATGGTCTCATGAAAATAACTTCTTGAGATCACATTCTCCCAATTACATATTCCTTGGACTTATCATTTAAGCATATAACACTTATATGAGATAGCTTAAACAATAATCTTTGCCCTTTATATATATTTATTAAACTAAATTAGTTTAACATGTGAAATGTCCGTAAAGTATCATCATATGATTAGCTTTTAGGGCACATTTCCAACAAACTTATATACCTTACCATAACGAGACCTGATATCACCTATGTTGTGAGCCTAGTTAGTCAATTCATGCATGCACCATCTGTGAAACATCTTCTCATTGTCAAAACAATTCTACGCTACCTAAAAGGCTCTATTGGTAGAGGTATTCTTATGAAGAACAACCACTTCACTCAGATTAGTGGTTACACCGATGCAGATTGGGCCGGGAATGCAATTGATAGGAAGTCTACCACTGGCTATTGTAGGTTTGTTTGAGGAAATCTCGTCATATGGAAAAGCAAAATACAACAAGTTATTGCACGTTCTAGTGCGGAGGCTGAATATTGTGCAATGGCATCGATAGCATGTGAGTTAATTTGGCTCAAAGGGTTACTCTTAGACTTGAGATTCTCCAGTTCTACTCCAATGTCACTCATGTGTGACAATCAAGCAGCCATGCATATCGTTGCTAACCCAGTGTTCCATGAAAGTACCAAACACTTTGAGGTGGATTGTCACTACATTAAGGCACAAGTCCAATCCCAAGTTATTCAAACCATTTATACTCGCAATCATGATCAACTGGCGGATATGTTCACCAAGATACTTCCTTTAGTTCCTTTTCAGCGTCTCGTTGACAAGCTTGGCTCGATCAATCTCCTCAATCCAGCTTGACGGGGAGTATTGAACGATATGGGAGATATGGGGTGACAGATACCCATGTTGCCACTTACCCATGCTGCCAGTTTTCAGTTTCCTCTTTACATGGGATTCATTATTAAGCCTAATCCCTTAATTTGAGGAAGATTGACAGCTAGATGACTTGTTGATAGTTGTGTGGTAGCTGCTTGTTGCACTCCCTTAATTTAAGAAGTGACAGCCTTGGGGTTTACCCGGTTAGTAGAGTTTGTCAAAAGGGAAGGTTGCTTGTAACCATCTCCCTCACTATATATATACTCTCTTGTACATTCATTCAATCTATGAAAAACACATTCAAACAAACTTTAAACTACCACAATTATCCCTTTATATCTTAAGCTTAATCTGATTGCCCCCATAGCCATAACCATAACCGATCATGTCTTATGTATATAATTTGATCGATGTTGAGGACAAGAAAGGCCCACCAAGTAGGATTAACACCACCGCGTCCCACGTGATTTTCGTACACAAGATTGTTCATCTTCTTATCTGAAAACGATCTCAGTCCCACCAGTGTTTCGGTTTATCCCTTCATTATTTAATGCATGGTCTCCTCCATATTAATATCATCTTAAGATCTATTAGACAGATATGTTTGTGTAAAAATTGTTTCTTTTAATTTCTTTTCTCTTAACGGGTAAATTTGGAAAAAAACAAACTTATATTGGATTAAAGTAGGTTGGATTCAATTAAATATCAGTCGATTATTATGATTTGATCAGTTTGATTTGGATATTCAACCCTACTAATCTGACTAAAAACGCATATAGGCGGACCCTTATGCACACACATGCATAGGACACTCTAGCACCTGCACCAGATGTGTGTGGTGTGTAAATAATGCAGTCTGCTCTTCAAGCAAATTTCCGTCCATTTGTGATCAGTGGTTACAATATTTTGGGAAATGTGAAAAAATAACTAAAATTTGGACGCCATATAGAATTATAGCCACTATTTTATGTCTATGATCATAATTTGATATGACAGTACTGATAAACCCATACTGGGATGCCTAAACCCTATACTGGGTCTCTTAAATGCTTCCCGTACTGGGCCTACTGTCAAACCCCTCCATTTCCTACACTCTTCTTCTATTATCAAGTATATATATGTTTGTAGATATAGAGTCAATACATATATATATGTATATATATTCATATGTAATCAAAGAACATGAAAACTGAACAGAATTCAGTAGACTAAAACCCTAAAATTTAATCAGAGTACTGAATCTCCGAAGAAAAATTTGAATCTAAAAACGAAGGAACAAAAACCCTTTGAAGCTGAAATCTGTGTGAGGTTTTTTTGCTACGCTGGTGATTGAAAGCCTGGTGAGAAGATCTGTACAGTGTTTGGGGTACAGGAATCCACCGGCAAAGCTGCTATCTTTGGGTTGGATTTGTGAGACGAGAAAGAACCATAAAGAGGTGGGCAGGGGAAATTTGGGAAATGAGGAATTTTTTAGTCATTAAAGTTAATTATACTTTTATATCAATTTTTTGTTATAATTATCACCAACTATGAGTTTCAAACTTTGGTTCTTTTTCCAAATTTCCCCTAATATTTCCTTTTATTTCTGATACTTTACTTAATAGAAGTTGTCAGCTTCATAAACTCTTCCCTGGTTATTATGCTGAAAAAATATATATGTGGCCTACAAATCTTGTTCGGCAAATTAAGATGTTCCCCGGTCTTATTTTCCAGAACAATGCAACATCTAAATCCTAATGAAGAAAATGAAGCAGCTAGCATTAGCAAGCTGCAAACTGAAGATATGCAATTACAACCAGGCCCATCTATTGAGGTAGATGACCGAAACTTATACATTGCAAAAGAGCAAGTTGATCAACTGTTTCATTCACCACGAATAAATCTCTAACAACCCAAATTTAAGATCTGTTGTCTGGTAACTTACAATGGACTGACACCGGCAAACACAACGACAAGGAGGCCACCAAATAACAAATAATATTTGTTGTCTGATACTATTTGTGTAGTTCTAATAATATACGTTAATTGCAAGGATTGAGGAGGTACAGGACTGGTAGCAAGCGCTTCTACAATCGGACCTTGAGGAGAGGGTTAATTTGTTTTGCTGATATTTCTGGGGTGGGGCTCTTCCTTTGTGGTTACTCCTGTGAGATATTATGACAAGGATGAGTGAGACCCATGTCCTTTTGTACTGTTTTGTAATTTCTCCTCTTTTAATGAACTCCATTATTTTGCGAAAAAGAAACAAAATTCTCTAACGATCCAAAAGCTAGTTATTTTGGAGAAATATTCTCATATAAGTAGAGAGATTATGTAGCATGTATTTATTGGATGAATGATGAAAAAAAAAGAAACAAAATTCTGTAACGATCCAAAAGCTTGTTATTTTGAAGATAAATTCTCATATAAGTAGAGATATAAATTAACAAGTATTTATTGGATGAATGATGCACTTTTGGAACACTTAGGAAGTATTTATTGGATGGATGATGCAACTAGGATTATGTATTGGTTACAAAAGTTTATCTCCCATTTCGAGTCTTAGTATTGTGAACTTAAATTGGGAACGATTTTCACACAAGCATATGATTACTTTGGTAACTTAAATTGGGAACGATTTTCACACAAGCATATGATTACTTTGGTGTCCCTATAACCTATAAAAGAAAAGGCAAGTAAGACATTGTCACACTTGGTGCGGTGAAGTGACCTTCACGAGGGTGCTTTTGTCAAGGGTGGATAGATGAAGCAACCTGCAAGGTAAAGAGTAAGTATCGAAGGGCACTGATGCAGTACCGGCCTAAAAGCCCTTGATTTTTAAATTAGCAAAGTATATTTAAGGCACCATGTGGGTGAGTTTAGTGGTAGAAAAGTGTTGAAAATTAATTAACGATTACTCATGGAAGGGAGTAGAGTTTACCTTTTTATGGAGGCAAAGTTGGAGTTACTTTACTGAGATGGCCAATGTGGGATTAAATGAACTTAATGTGGTGTCGCTACTTGTCGCAATGTGATTGGTCTCCAAGTTATAGTTAAATCACCCATTGGGTATGGGGATAGCCAATGAGCAGCTGCACATGGCATTGCACCCACTTGTTTTGGTTCGGGTTGGCTTGTATGCTTCGGAAAGAGTGCATCAATAGGGTTCTTTTAGTGAGTTCATGATGCTTGACAATTGACCGGTACTTGGTGGTTTCAGAGTCAATATAATATGGTACAAAATACATGATTCGTTGACACGCCCCACGTGCTGGCCGACTCCCGAAGGTGACACAAGCCATTTAATGAATGCATATGCTAAGAATATGTAAAACATGCATATAAATTTCGTTTATGAAATGTTGCAAGATAATAGGATGTGACTATTCATTTCTGCATGAAGATAGTGATATAAATAATATTCAACGGCCAACAATAAATAAAATGATAATGCATGACATGTTCGCACGCCCACCTGAAGGCAATATAGGTATCTTCTTCCATATGCATAGAACAATGCCCTACACATGCCCGCCCGAAGGCAATATAAGTAACATCGTCTGTATGCAGAACAGTGACCACTAGATACACACAAAAACATTTAATATAGTTTTTCCAAACATAGGTACATATATCTCAAAATCATCTTCATAGCATATAGTCATCCATCATATATACTATAAAGAAGTGTGTAAAAGCTTGTTCATAAATAGTATATAGTCATCCATCATATATACTACAATGAACATCAGTTTGATAAAAATATGGTAATTCAAAATATTCTGAGTAAGCATAATATCTCATAAAACATAGTCATTAAATCATGATTTTCATATATGCATTTCTACTATTAAAACATGCATTTTAGAAGGGGTCCACTCACAGATACTTTGTCATCGAAGAGCCGTACAAAATTGGAATGACAGAATCACCCCTAATATTCACACCTAAGCACATAAAGGGTAGAATTAACAGAACTCTATTCAAACAATTGACTTTGGGAAAACGGATTGCATAAACAGGTCCAGAACGATGAAACCCGACAAAAGTCAACAAAAGTTAACATTGATCGTTAACCTATCAAAGTCAATGGTCAGTGTTGACTGGGTCAACAGGTCCTTGTCAAACTGGGTCGGTCAACCCTAGTTGGGTTAAAGGTCGGTCAACAGGCTTGGGTTTGGTTCGGGTTGGGCCTAGGGTTAGTGGACCGGATCGATCGCCGAAAGGCCTGGGGTTCAAATAGGGTTAAATGGTTAAGAGCTTTGGTCCCTTGGGCTTGAAAACCCGGCCCAAATGCCTTTTGGGTTTTTAGAAATTAAACAAAATAACATAAAAATAAAAAGGTTTGGGTTTGGGTCTGATGGGCCTAAGGCCCAAGTGTTAAACGACCCAAAGGGCTTCCAATTAAAAAGGGTTTGGGGTTTAGGCCACGAAAGGGTTTGGGTTGGATGCAAGGGCCCGAAGGCCCAAAACTACACGGCTGGCCTCCCGTGCTCTGGCCAACGGCAAAACTAACACCCTAGGGTATGATTTAGCCACGAAATTGAAGGTGGAGGTGAGAGGGAGGGGTCCTTACCTTTGATTGCTGTGAAATGGACGAAATCGGTTAGAATCTGGCTCAAAGCTCACGGGGTTCGCCAAAGCTAGTTCTCGGTTTCTGGGCTTTACCGAGCTCCACAGAGACGAGGGAAGGGTGAGAGAAAGAGTCCACGGTGGGGGTGGGGGTGTTGCGTCGTCGGTGATGTGGGTGTGTTTGGGTGCGTGTGTGGGTGTGTCATCGGTGTAGGTGAGGGCAGAGAAAGAGTTGAGTGAGTAAGAAAGATTAAGAGCTGAGAGAGAGAGTGCTCGAGGAGAAGAGAGAAAAGATAGGGAGTTCAGTGCTTGCCACGTGGCAAGCTGTGATAGAAGGAGAGGTTTGAGGGAATCCAAAAAGTGGATCCAAATTGGGTAAAAGATAAAGGGACCAAATTGTATAAATTACATGAGCTTTAGGGAAAATGTAAAATTACACAATAATTTTGGGGAGGGGCTTAACATTCATTATTATAGACCTGATGTTGAAGAATTAGCAAATGAGTTGTGGTTAGGGTTGAAATGCCACTCGAACCCAAAGCTAGTTGGTTTTCCCCGAAATGCGTTAAGGCGCAACAATTTACTGAACATCTAGGGGTAAGCATTGTTTGGGTGTAGGTCGCCAGAGCAATACCAAATTGAGAAAAACTCTAAATAGTAGATATGATCTCAAAATAACAGGGGTCAAGGTCGACCATTGAAACGATGGGGGATAAGCTTCATCGTCGAGAAGGAAATAGCCCAAATCACTAGCTAAGGCTCCTAAATGACCACTCAGTGGTAAAGGAGGTAGGGGTGCAAAGATAGCCAGGAGGTTTGCCTAGAAGCAGCCACCCTTGAAAGAATGTGAATGGCTCATTGATTAAGCGCTCTTGCGCTGAAGATGAACGGGGCTAAGCGATCTGCTGAAGCTATGGTATGTAAAAATGCATCGGTAGGGGAGCATTCCGCCTAGAAAAATGCACCCGCGCGAGCAGCGGTGGACGAAGTGAAAACGAGAATGTCGGCTTGACTAATGCAAACATTGGTGAGAATCCAGTGCCCCGAAAACCTAAGGGTTCCTCCATCATAAAAATTCAAAATTCTATTTGTAGTTTTCAATTTCAAAAATCATTTTGTATAACATCACCAAACAAGCCCTAATTATCATCAATTCATGTTTTTAATTATTAAGTACTTTTTCTTCAATTTTTGTTTAAATAAAAAAAGAGTTTAATAATTATGGCATGATACAACTCTTGTAAGTAGCTAGCTAGTTGCCATACTGATGCATATGACAAGACTATAATATTAACCCTTTTCAGATCATTAATTAATTGAAGGGTGTTTGTCGAACAAGGATTGTAATATATCTTTTCCACACCAGACAGTAGGAGACATGGATATTGACTCCAGAAGGCCTTATGCTCACGTAGAGTTAAGAGTACAGGAAGAAACTACTACGTACAAAACTTACGTGGCATGCAGTCCATCACAGCAATGTCTTGGTGGAAAGAATCGACGTACGTACAGTACCCTCCATCGGTCTATAAAGACCCTTAGCCATCAAGACAATCTCAAAGGAGATTGAGAGAAGAGCAAAACATTAGTTGATCAAAATCAATTCGTACTACTGTCCGTACTAGCTTGCTTAGCTGAAAGCAGCTGTAGTGCTCTATAATTCCTATCGATGGCTGCAATTCCATGCAAGCACCTTGTTGTTGTGGCTTTCTTCTTGCTTTGTTTCATCTCTACCACAGCTCAAGGTACGTAAATTGTATTCATCAAATATTTCTTAATAAAATTGTGTATAAATCTTAAATCTCTTGAACAATTCGCTATATAGTACTATAAATATATTCAAGTATTAATGTGTTGTAATTTGTTGCAGGAAGGAGCTTGGGAGTGGTTAGTAAGAGAGCTGGTGATGCTTATCAGAAGAATGAGGATGATCAAGGAGTAGTACTGCAGGATGAGAGTAATGATTTACTGGCTATGGATTACACTCCAGCAAGAAAAAAGCCTCCAATCCATAACTAAATTAATATAGCAGTTTTTCCAAAGAAAGGTAAAAGGAGTATTAGTTTAGTCTCAAAAATGAGAAACTACAAAAAAAGAAGAAAAAAAACAAAACAAAAGTGAGTATAAGTCTAGTCTCTATCCATGTATAGGGTTTAGATAAAGGTTTTCTGTAGTTAAATACCAAGCTTGCTTTATTATATTCAGTCAATAGTTACAAGTGTATCGTTACCTTGTTTTTCTTCTTCTTTTCGACACAAGCAAAATATGGTCCATGTATGTACCTAGTTAAAAGCATTTGAATACATATGAGCACCACTAAATACACACAACTTTTTTCAAATCTGAACAATATTAAGTTCCAAAAGAGGAAAAACATTTCCCAAGCTTTGCTAAACGTAAACAGACTCCTCAAAAGAGTCTGGGTCCGCGGTCTCCAAATTTTGTTTTCTAATGATATAGGACAGGTGTCAACAAGATCGAAATTTTTCGTTCAAAAAATTTCGATCTTGTTGACACCTGTCCTATATCATTAAACACACTCTTTAGGTCTTGTTTGGTTGACCGGAATGTTAGAAGGGGGAATGTGATTTGGACTCATTTCCTAAACTATCTTGGAATGCAATGATTTTGAAAATTCCATTTTAGCGTTCGGAATGAGGATAGGGTGCATATAATGGGCCTCGATAAAAACTTTGCCGGATATTTTAACTCGGTCGAAGGAAAAAAGAGCATCCCATACTAAATAAAATTAAGAACTACTATCCTCAAAGATAAGGTCTAGAATTACATCATGAGATTCCTCAAACCATATAAGACGATATCGCAACTCGTACTCATCCATGCTAATCGGTGCGCCACCTTGTTAGTCTCCCGTCTAATAAATACGATCTTCCACTTGGGCATTGAATGAATAATCAAACGAGTGTCATTTAGAATATTTGCAAAAGGCGAGGAATCATCTTGACCGTCATGTTGTAGGGCTGCCATGATGAGCAGCGCATCACCTTCAAAAACATGTCCTGAAGCTGCTTCTCCTTGACCAAAAGTGTCGCGTCTCGTGATGCCAAAGTCTCGGGCAACAGTGGGGAAGAGAGCAGTGTACTTTGACGCTATGGCTGTGACAAATTCCCCCCTCCCGTTTCCAATCACCACCCCAACACCACCGATTTCCCGCTGTTCGTCCCATATGCCGCATCAAAATTACATTTTACCCATCCCAATTCCGGTTTCTTCCATTTTAACGGACTTCTGCTGCTGCGTATTTCTGTTTTACCATGCCATTGTTGGAATTCCTTTAACCAAGTAAGTGCCCATTTCAAGTCCATAGGTTCTAGTGCCTTACCTTGGTACAAAAATGAATTCTGCTCCTTCCAAATGCTTCAAATAAGGACAAGGCATAAGTCGAAATTGTCTCTTGATAAATCACTAGCAAGTTTCGCCACCCAGTCCATCATATGCTCCCATGTATCCGTTCTACCACGTAACCCCAACAGACTTATCAACTGAATCGACGTTGTTCGAGGACAATTTCTCATCAAATGTACCAAGGTTTCATCCTCGCCATTGCAGAACATACACGCATCGTCCATGGTGATTTTCTTTTTTTATCAAATTGTCCCGTGTTGGTAAGCATTCATACAGCAACGCCATACACAAATCTTCACTTTCTTAGAGACTCGAGCACTGCATAAGGCCTTCAATAAGAATTTCCCCTCCATGGTGATCGATGAATTTCCCCTCCATTGACATCTCCATCAAACCTTGATAAGTGATAGGCACTTTTCGTTGTGAACTTCTCATTCGGCTCCGCAGTCCAGATTAAGATATCAGGCGGTTTAAAAATACTAAGAGGTATGCTTTGAATCAAACGAGCTTCCTCTTCCCAAAAAATACCATTTATAGCTTCCATGTTCCACGTGACTCCCCCTCCATTGAAATCAACTTTGCCACCGTAACAGACCAATCCATTCCTACAGGGATAGGACTAAGAACTTTGATAACGCTTTTCACCGGAGCCAAGAGGAAATCCATGTTAGGATAGTACCTGCCCTTGAAGATTTGGGAAGCAAGAGACGACTGTTGGTGTATTAAGATCCTTAAATCCAAGCAAAGCAAGTTGAAAGCATGAGGATCCTCAAATCCATGGCCACCCTCACCCTTTGATTTACACAAATTCTTCCAGCGAATCCAATGAATTCATCGCTTTCCTTGTTCTTTACCCCACCAAAATTTTGCCACAATTTGATTCCACTCATCAAAGAAGGTTTTTGGTAACAAAAAGGTTTGCATGGTATATAGTGAGACGCCTAGCGCCACATGTTTTATCAAAATTTCTTTCCCTGCGCTACTTAGGAGGCTTCCTTTCCAACCATTTAGTTTATTCCATAGTCTATCTTTTATATAGGCGAACGTTTCCTCTTTTTACTTTTCCCACATGGACTGGCAAGATGAGGTAGCGACCATGGAAAATCACTCGTGGCAATACCAGGGCAATCCGCCAAAAGATGCCCATCAAACTCTGTCAAATTCCCATTGAAAGCTACACAACTCTTCGAATAATTAATTGCTTGCCCCGAGACATCTTCTAAGATTTTCCACAAGTGTTTCACCTGCAATCATTCCTGAATTGTAGTCTAATAAAAAATGAAACGGTCATTTGCGAACAATAAGTGGTTGGTGCTCGCTTGCACACTTTCACACCTCTAATCTGCCCCTAGTTCTCCCAAGCATCAAATAGGACAAAAAACTCCTCTGCACATAACACAAAAAGAAACAGAGATAGAGGATCACCTTGCTGAATACCACGCTTTGGATGAACGTATCCAACAAGCTCAACATTTAGGTTAAAAGAGTAGGATACGGTAGTTACACGCCCCATCACCAGATTGTCATAACTTTCAAATGAGAACTAAAAGTATTGCAAATGAGAGTTTTGCATACCAATTCCTCGGTCAAGCTTCTCGAAGGTAGACTTTAGCTATGACTTTGAGAAGAGGTCGATAAGGTTGTCTTGGGGTCAGATTTGCTTAACTTCAACATGTTGATGCTTTGCTGATGTGATGTAAACGCAATATGTTTGGCGTTGACTTTGTTGATGTATCATGTCTTGGTCTAGTCGATACATGCGATATTGTCTTCATGGATTGTTGTTGGGACTCAATGATGGATGATAAACCACAGGTATTTCAAATATGCTCACCAAGAGCTTTCTATGTTTCTGACATGTGGCGTAATAAGGTGCGGTGAGTCTTAGAATGATTCAAAGATTTCGCATATAAGGTCTATGTCATGGACCTCCAAGATATTGTGGTACCCTAACGGTAAAGACATAACCATTTAGAAATGTGCCTTATGTTGGTTTGATAAGTAACCTGCATCTACATAACAAACAAGGAAAGCATCATTCCGAGGATCAGGGGTGGTTAGATTCGCTTGAGATGCATATAGATAAGCCCAAATCTGTAGTACCTTTAGGGTAGTGGAAATACGTCTTTAATGCCCATTTAATGGCGGCGTGTAGGCATAGTGCTGCATCTTTACCAACAAATCAACAGTGAAGAAGATGCCATTTCTAATGCAATGAGCTAAGTACAACAAAGCACAAAGTTGAACTTAGATATGGAACTTTGGGTTTCACAACCTCTTCAAGAGTCTCATTTGCATCTAGCGTATGGATAGATATACTAAAAAGGTAACACCTTCGGGGTGTAGCTCGAGCTCAAACTTCTGGTTAAGAAATAAATGAGTTTTCCCAATACCTTTCATCTCAAATTCCATCTTCAGGTGTGAGGCAGCTATCTCAAGCTATTTCAGAGTCTTAGTGAGATTCATGTCATGAACATAAACTACAACTCTGGCAATTTGGAATATGACTTCTTAATTTAACACGTAAGGGCATAGTTTATGCATATCCCTGACTAATCAAATATTCACTTAGATGGATATACCACATATGTCCAAATTGCTTCAATTCGTAAAGTGAACGCCTTATTTGAATTAAGAGGGTGTTATGTGGTCTGCAACTATATGAACATATCCATGTAATTATGTGGGAACTTATATGTAAATCTCCATATCAATATCCCCACGAGGAAATGTTTATCACATCCAGAATGATGCAATCAATCACAGGTCGTTTGAGTGAAACCTTGCCCATAAGGTATGCATTACATCACACTATTTCCTTCATCTCATTACGCTTCCTTTCCCACTTTTAACATATCAAGGTTACCTTGGGCAATATAGGAACGACAGACCGAAACACTCTTTGATAAGGAATCTAATTCAACACGATTCAATATTGTCACTTTTCTTTTGTGTCGGTAGCTACCATATAATTGAAACATCATTGATGATAAACTTATCCAATTCCATATCTCACCCAAACTAGTATATTGGACCAAGAACTTCAAGCCTAATGGTAATCTGGATAAATCTAAAGAGATGGAAATGATTGAGACAACAATCGAGTGTAGATTTGTCTTAGGCCTTGTCCTTCCTTTTCTAGGGAAGTGGATCCTATGAATCGAGCGATTTGTTATGCTTCTGGTCAAGAACAGATTAATTGGCTATCCGCCGATATACCAGATCATCAAACAAGGACACCAAACTATCTTTCAAGGGAGACACATCCTTCGGGGATGTTAACTTGATGTCTGTTAGGTATGTTTATCCTTGTAAACATGGTTGTAGCTAGGATATGATTGTGTCACTTTAACTAGATTAGAGGAATGCATCTAGAGCAACATTCTGATAGCTAAAATACATTGCACATGCTTATCATACTTGTGCAGTATAGGGATCAAGATAAGACATAGTGGGCAACGTCATGTGAATTCATGTTGTTCTACATGAACGTTGACGTCATTATCTTCCCTTAATGGCTAGAAGACTGTGTCATTAAAGTGACAATCTGCAAATAAGCAGTGAGGAGATTGTTTGCAAGGGCTCTAAAGAGCTAGTGCGAAGGAGAATCATAATTGACAAAGATTCAAATCCTTCTTTGAAGACCATATTGGTAGATTGTGGCGGCGCAAGTTGGCACATAAAATTCACACCCAAAAGCGTAAAAATGTTAGGTCGTACCCAGTAACCAACTGTAACGTAAAATCGATTGGGTGGTGGGTCTCAAATGGACTAATATAGCTGCATACGAGAGTGCATAGCCCTAGGAAGAAGCCAAAAGCTTGGTGTGTTCACCAAAGTTCAGGTGATCAATTTAATTACACTTTATGACCCCTATGATAGGCTACTTAGGGGTGAACATAGGAAATTCGATGTTCAATTTCAATACCCAAAAGTCATGCAATACTTATCGAAAAATCTTTGATATAAGCTCTCTGACATTTTCCAGTCTTCTAGACTTTATGGGATAATTATGGCGGTGAACCTTTAAAGTAAAATTAGCCAGGAGGTTAGCAACAATGTTCATGGATAAACATGTTGTGAAATCCCATCGCCAGATTTCACTATTTAAATATTGTATTTTGTATTTTGTAGTCATGTTGCGTATATATTTACGGTGTAGAATTTTTTTTGTTAAGTAAAATGATGAAAATGCCCATGTTGGACTATGCGGAATCCTAAGTATTGGATCTTTTCGTGTTCCGTTACACCTGTTAGCAAATATGGATAGTACTTGAGGCTACGTAAGTGTAAGAGCAAGTAAAACAAAATTTCGGGCTAGAAAATAAAAAGATTTTACAAAACACGAAAGTGAAGGACATTTTAGTACTCTTAGGGGGCGTTTGTTTGCCCTCACTAAATGGGACTGGACTGGACTGGACTAGCTATTAGTCTAATACTGTGTTTGTTCCGTGCTGAGATTAACATTAAGGAGACTGAAGGGGACTCGCATAGACAAAACCCTTCGCTAAGAGGGCTTAGTGAGAC